>QJPP01000237.1:0-176968 GCA_003996215.1 Jaltomata sinuosa | reverse complement strand
TGTACTTATTACCAAAAAAAGGTAGGAAGGTTCCCATGAAGTCGATCCCACATACATCAAAGATTTCCACCTCATGGATGTTCTACAAAGGCATCTCATGCCTTCTAGAAATAGCTTCAATCCTCTGGCACTGATCACACCCTTTGATGAAAGTTGTCGCATCCTCTAACAATGTAGGCCAATAGAAGCCTAACTGTGACACCTTCTGTGTTGTGCACTCTCCTCCATGATGTCCCCTATAAGGGGAAGAATGACAACTCTCTAATATCTCCCTTACTTGATTTTTTGGAATCCATCTTATAATTATTTGATCCGGCCCTTGTTTAAACAAGTAGGGCTCTTCCAATATATAGAATCGAAAGTCATGATATAGCTTCTTCTTCTGCTGAGTGTTAGCTTCTGAGGGGTACACTCCACTCACCACTAGATTCATAATATCTACATACCACGGTAGCTCAGAAACACTCAAGGCTAGGAGTTGTTCATCTGGAAACTTCTCTCTAATAAGTCCTTCATTAGGCACATGAGACCAATCCTCAAGTCTTGACAAATGATCCGCTACTTGGTTCTCTGTGCCTTTTCAATCTCTGATCTCTAAATCAAACTATTGGAGTAGCAAAATACACCGAATAAGTCTTGGCTTCGCATCCTTTTTGCTGAATAAGTAACGAATCGCAGCATGATCCGTATACACAATCACTTTTGTCCCCACAAGATAGGAGTGAAATTTGTCAAAAGCAAAAACCAGGGCCAGCATCTCTTTCTCAGTGACTGTGTAGTCTGTCTGAGCTGCATCAAGTTTCTTACTTGCATAATAGATAGAATGAAATACCTTTTCGACTCTTTGATCCAACATAGCTTCTACCGCAACATCACTGGCATCACACATAAGCTCGAATGGTAGCTCCCAATTTGGTGCAATCAAAATCAGAGCTTCAATCAAGTGCTTCTTCAAATCCTCAAACGCCTTCACACAGTCATCAATGAATTCATATTTCACCTCTTTCTCAAGAAACTTGCACATTAGTTTGGATATCTTAGAGAAGTCTTTAATGAAGCGTCTGTAGAAGCCTGCATGGCCAAGAAAACTATGTACACCTCTTACAGAGACTAGAAGTGGTAGTTTCTCAATAACTTCTATCTTCGATCGATCTACTTCTAGCCCCATTTTTGACACTTTATGGCCAAGGACAATGCCTTCCGTGACCAAAAAGTGGCATTTCTCCCAGTTGAGCACCAGATTCATCTCCTTGCATCTTGCCAATACTCTATCAAGATTCTAAAGACAAGCATCAAAATAATTCCCAAACATTGATAAGTCGTCCATGAATACTTCTACAATCTCTTCTACCATGTCGGAGAAGATAGAAATCATACACCTCTAAAATGTAGCCAGCACATTACAGAGACCAAAGGGCATACGCTTGAAAGCATATGTGCCATAAGGACAAGTAAGCATCATTTTCTCTTGATTCTCCGATGCTATAGATATTTGATTGTAGCCAGAATATCCATCCAAGAAGCAAAAGTACTCCTGTCCAGCCAACCTGTCCAACATCTGATCAATAAATGGAATGGGATAAGGATCTTTCTGAGTGGCTTCATTCAATTTCCTGTAATCCATGCAAATCTTCCACCCAGTGAGTGTACATGTAAGAATCAGCTCGTTCTTCTCGTTGGATATCACATTCATCCCCCTTTTATTTAGGGACACATTGAAGAGGACTGACCCACTTTCTATATGAAATGGGGAACACAATACCTAAATCTAGCCATTTGATCACTTCTATTAGCACCATATCTTTCATGGGAGGGTTCAATCTCCTCTGATGCTATGCCATGGGCTTGTACCCTTCCTCCATGTAAATCTTGTGCATGCAAAAAGATAAATTAATCCCGGGAATGTCAGAGATTTGCCACCCAATTGCCTTGTTCCTCTTCTGCAATACTGCTAGGTCTTATTTCACTTGTGATTCATTTGACTCGGCTACAAGGATTACCGACAACATTTCATCTTCTCCTAAATATGCATATTTCAGATGAGGTGGGAGTGGTTCTATCTCTAACTTCGGGGCCTCTTCAATAGATGGCTTGGGAGGGGGTCCCAGAGGTCTATTAGGAGGCTCAAACTCAATAGTACTAGACAACACCCATGTTGCTTCCAAGCATTGAACCATTTTATATGCCGCTCAATCTCCATACAAGTATGTCCCTATGAGGGCTCTCTCCAATGGATCTTTGGATGTTAGGAGCGGTATCCCTGATTCTATGTCCACCACAGTAATAGCCGATAAACCCTCATATATTACAGGAAAATTCATTGCCTTATAAATATTGAAGACTTCCACCTTGTCATATGCTCTCATGATGAGTTGCCCTGCTGCAACATCTATCAATGCTCTGCTTGTAGCCAATAATGGACGTCCCAAAATAAATGGGACTTCCGGGTCTGGTTCAAAATACAAGATCACAAAATCCACTGGAAAGATCAAAGATCCAATCTGCACCAGTACATCTTCTATAATGCCCTCAGGTCTAGCCAATGATCTGTCTGCCAATTGCAGAATAATTGTAGTGAGGTGAGCACTACCCAATCCCATCTTTTTGAAGACAGAAGATGGCATTAGGTTGATACTTTCCCCAAGTGGTGATCTCAATAGTGAAACTTCCCAGATCCTTCAGTTTGGTTGGCAACCTGTTCTGAATTCGAGAAGTGCATACCTCTATAAGGACGACTGTGGCATATTCAGTCAATCGATTCTTGTTTCCCACAATGTCCTTGATGTACTTCTCATATTTTAGGACTCCCTGAAGAACATCTATGAGAGGGAGATAAAGGTGCACCTGCCTCAAGAGGTCAACTTCTGAGGGAACGGTAGAAGAGGCTTTACAATGATTTCAGCTTCCTTCACCTCTGTCTCTACACTAGCTTTTTCCTTTCCTAATGTAGCTTCTACTACCTTGGGCTCCACTTTCTTTGGTGCAAGCTCTTATAACTCTCTACCTCTTTGGGTCGTGATTGCATTCACCTGCTTAGGATTTGGGTCAGTATCTCTTGGAAGACCACCCTAAGGTCTCATATTTTGTGAGACGGTTGGCTGACCCACTTGTTTTTATAAGTTTCGGATAGCAGTTCTCTGATCTTTCATCTCTGCTTCATATCTAGCTTGGATTTACATGATCGTCTTCAGCATATCTTCTACGTTGCTGGGTAGGGCCGCAGGCTTATTGCTTCCAGCAAACTATTGATTCTGACCTTAGTTATTGCCATATGACAAACTGTTCCTCAAATTTTCATTGTATGCATTGCCAAAATTTTGATTTCCACCTCTTTGAGCATACCCTACAAAGTTTACAGAATTTGGATTTGCTGCACAATCTTCTGATAGATGGTTCCTTCCATAAGTCTTGCAAAACTGAAGAGATGCAGGCTGCACTGCATTCACGTTTGCCTGATTATTTCCAAGGGCTAACTTGTTGAGGACCGTAGCTATATTGCTTATCTGATTAGCCATAGATTCCACCTTGGCAAATAAAGCCGTGTTGGAATCTACCTCTAGCAACCCAACAACCTTGTTGTGCGAGCCCTGCTGGTGTCTGCATTCCATTCTGGATTACTCTATTATATCCTTAGTAGAAGAGTGTACAACTTATCATAGGTCTTCTCTAATGCTTGCCCATCTGCTGCACAGTCTAGCAGTATCTTCGAATGAGAATCGAGCCCTTCAATGAATGTGTGGACTAACCATTCATTTGTTTATTGATGTTAGGACAGTCCATAAGAAGGGACTTAAATCTCTCCGACGCCTGATAGAGATTCTCACCATCTTTCTGCTGAAAATTCAATATTTCGCTCCTCAACTTGGTTGTCTTTCCAGATGGAAAGAAGTGCATCAAGAATTTCCTGGCCAAATCATTCCACAACATGATGGAGTTAGACGGCTCACCTTTCAACCATCTTCTCGCTTCCCCAAAGAGGGAAAATGGAAACAATGTCAACCTTACATAATCCTCTGCGACTCAAGTCGGTATAAAAGTATTTGGTGACATTAGTCACAAGTGGGATTGCCACATCTCGCACTGGCCTAGGTGCTGCCATTTCCACAGGGGAAACTTCAAGTTGTTCAACTAACTGGGTTGGATTATCAACCACCTCCTGAATCTTGATTGGATAAAGTGTGGTTTCCCTACTCCTTTGGTGAAACAATCGTTCAGGTTCAGGGTGTGGTTCCACGATGTCTTTTGTCCTTGCCAATGTGTTATCAATTCAAAGTATGTACCTGCACATTTTTCAAAAGCTAAGATCAAGTTGTCAATACTTGAATAATAAAGTTGTATAAGAAAATGAAGTTCGCTGATTTTGAAATTCCTGGCAATGGCACCAAAAACTTATTAGCGACTGTCCAATCACATGTAAGTGTACGTGGTGGTACAAGTAATATAGACTGGTTAGTCCGTATATCATACCCAAGAGACTTATGACTTAACAAATGTTCTAACTTATTTGTATACAGCTAGAAAAACAAGTATGAGAGTAACTAAAGTATGAGTTTTTATTAACTAAATATCAAAAGTAAAATGATAGAATTAAAAGCAAGTAAATAGTGATTGTGGTTCCAAGTTTCGAGAAAATTCCAGGGTTACAACCTTCTTGTGCAATCATAAGTAGTATTCACGTGAATCGACATGTTCGTTCACCTAGTTGCTGATTTTGGGGTTGATTTTACAACTATGGTCTTCCAAGCCTCTAATTACCTATCTAGAAAAGCATCACAACTACATAATTGAGCGGGGATGTGATATCTTATTCCGAATGCTTTTATATTTCTTCCCGTATAAATCAAACAAGGAGTTCTAGGTATATTCCTATCCTAGTCGCGAACCTACCCTTTACGTTACAAAAGAGAGGCCTTGCTCCCTTATTTATCGGTCTATCTTGTTGATCCTTCTCCCGAGTTCACAACAAAATTATAGATTTATCTTAATGGCGGCCAGATATCAAAATACTAAACACGAGAATATATGAACAATTAGCAATGGCAAACAAACAAATCAATCCAACTTTATACTAAGTAATCATGTGTTTGTAGTGGTAACCCCAGAACAAGGGTTCTTACCTATTCATGTTAATCAAAAACACAAATAATGTTGTTTTCATCCAATGTTATGACTTAGAGAAGGAAGAAGAAAAGAAACCTAATGGTAAATTCTAATCTCTACCCTGTGCTCTTAAAATATGAAGGAACCCCTACAAAATACGCAGAATGTTCTATTTATAGGGCTTGGGAAATAACCCCTTTTCTTTCTTGTAGTCGGAATAGGAGAAAGCTGGAAAATTCTGTCAGGTATAGGACTGGCGCGCTGTACCATGGATGCGCCAGACTTGGTCTTCTGAAGTTTGAGCCATGGGGAAGCTCCCCACTATCGCACCAAGGTGACCCTACTGAAGTTTGGGGTTTGGGGCAGCACCCCACCAAGGTGCCAGGGCCCATTTTCTCTCTTTGTTGGCTCTCGAGCATTCCACTAAGTCGCTTCCATGCTTTACTCTTCTGTTTCATCTTCCAATGGTTAGTTTCCCACATCAATTTACCTTAAATCATTGTCTTAGTACAACATATAGAAATTCAACTCAAAACACATAATATATAGTAAGAAATGTTCTTAAAACATAAGGTAAACATGGGTAAAATACGATAAACAGTCATATAAATATGCCCAAGATCAATCTTCAATGCCTACCATATAATGCCTCAAATATTTCCATGCCAATGCTCGAATGATAACTATTGTTATAAGAAAACCCTTCCAATGGCATGAACTGATCCCATGAACCCCCAAAGTCAAGAACACAGACATGTAACATGTCCTTCTGGACCTGAATAGTCCCCTCGGACTGGCCATCTGTCTGAGGGTGGAATGTGGTACTAAGTTGAACCTATGTACCCAAGTCTCAATAAATAATCCTCCAAAACTGAGATGTGAATTGATTGTCGCGGTCTGAAATGATAGAAGCTGGGACCCCATGCAAATGAACAATCTCACGAAGGTAAATCTGAGCCAATCTCTCTGCACTGTAGGTAGAATGGACCGGCAAGAAGTGCATGGCAACCGAGCATGCGGTTATCCGGCTATTTTTTAACTTATATTATTTGACTAACTTGAAAATCATGAAATATTTGACAAGTAAAGAAAAGATTATTTTTCTTTATGAAACAAGAAGTAAAAAATTTTAATCGAAATTGCCAGTAATACTTGGTGACAAAAGATTTTAAGAATCAAATATTCAGTTTAAAAATTGTGAGGAATAGACATGGTACTCCAAAGGAAAAATAACTAACTTAAAAAGTTAGCCTTTTACAAAGTCCAAAATATACAACAGTAAACTAACTAAAGAAGAGAAGAAGTTGGATTTAGGCACTTAGACCCAAACTCCTACAATTTGTCCAAAGGACTACCATATTTAACTTGGTTAAGCCCATTTATCATCACTTCATCTTCGACCTTGTATATTTGGTTCCTTCCTTTTGTATGTAGCACTTAGGCGACATACTTATTTCTTTCTTCTCGACTTTGAATTAGTCCTTTTGGTCTTGAAAGGTCTGACTCGAATGCACTTGGGCCTCCTTGGCCCATCGTAATGCAAGAGATGAAAGTCCATTTGGACTCGAACTTGGTATTCATGCAAAAGATCAAGCAAAGGAATTAGTATTTATCCCAAAGATGATTTCAGAATTTAATCAACTGAACAAAAGGAATCAGACACGTGCACAAAATCATTTCTGGCAAGTAAGTTATGATCATATGAATATAGCCATATATTCAAACAGATTGCTCTTTCAGAGTTTTAATCAAGTAAGCTTATTAGTGATCAAACAAATAGCATGGGTGAGAGGTGTGATTTTCATTATCGTGAAGCTACTGGGACAAGCAAAAGGGTTGCCTAGCGAGCTCAAATTCATCACTTGAGCTAATGGGTACAATAGCTATATTAAAACTTAATGAAAGCACTCAATCAAAACAATTATTTCAAAAGAGGAAGCGGAAATAAATAAAGACATTATCATCCAAAACTAGAGAAGTATATATATATTTTAAGGCATGGCAAGCAGGCGTTAAACTCAATCTGATCATCTAATAGAAATACTATGAAGTTGCAAAAGAAATTTAACTAGGAACTAACTCAGTCCATACGTGCTTCACTCTTAGACGGGAAATTATATCCTCATGGTCTTATGACACAAACTCAGAGCATGTGTTAAGACGGTGACAACACTACAACAAACTGATCGTAACAATGTTCTTATGGCATCCATAGACTCAAAAGACTTGATAAAACATGTAACAACTAACGACTAAAACACACAAACTTCATGATTTAAAACGATCTTCCAGCCTTCGATTAATGTAAAGGAGGAAACTGGAGATGGTTTTAACTTGAAATAGTTGAACCAATGCAATGACATATCACGTTGAAACAAAAAAACCACATGACCAAATGAAGATACTACATAGCAGGGAAAATTAACTAATAACCATACGTGTATTACTTAGTCAATGGATCCACGAGATTTCCAAAAGTGACGATGTAGTTATTCTAGTTAAAGTCATGATCATCACAAACTAACATGCGAAGTGAATTTTAATTTTTACTCATGAAATTAGTGAACCAACAGTAAGGCATTAGTAACATAAAAGATGGATTTATACAACTTCTTATACCAAACAATCAAGCCACAAATTGTTAACTACAGCAGAATCATTCCATTTTTAAGGGATTTACCCATCTAGATATATGCTAGAAACTAATTCGACTTTGAGGATAGAAATAAAAGAAGTCTTGAAAGCCATCGTGGGTTTATCATTACAGAGAAATCGTGTGAAACCATAAGAGACTGATCTCTAGAGAAGAACTAAGAAGTAACCTCCAAAGATCAAACTTGCTTTTCTTTATTGAATCTTATTCGGTATTGTGAACCAAGAACACTCTTTTTGGAAAATTCTTATTCAAACCACACATGCAGTGACACTGCTTTCAGGAAACACATACTTAGCCGCATATTTAAAACACTCTAGAAAATTCAAAAGCTTCATCTAAAATACCACACGACCTCAAACATACAAGCAGATTTCGAATCTTGTTCGAGAATTCATCACCACAACAACCATAAAAAAATCATACAAGACCAGCCCAGAGAGTCATAGAATCATAACAAAATGATAAAATTCACATCATAACACTAAAATAAATTCAAGAGATGAAACTTTTACCTATTCTAGAGTAGTGAACTGAGACTTTAAACTTCGTCGAAAAATTCTTCCACCACCAGAACTTGAATCGACATCGCCGGAACTCAAATTTTTAGTGTGTTTCTCTCTGAAACCTTTTGTTACGTGAGATTAAAGGAATGCTCCTTCAAAATTCCCAAATTTTCCCCCAAAAACCAGTTTTTTCCCACCTCAACCTTAGAGGGTTTTTATAGGAGAATTTTGGGTGAAGAAAAAAGGGGGTAAAACTGATGGGCTATATGGGAATTTCGCTAGAGGAATTTTGAGTTCCTTCTTTGGATGAGCTTGGCCATCAAAGGGGTTGTACGAATTTGTACAAATTTTTGCTCAAATCGCGGATTTGAAGCCACCTGTAGCTTTGGAACATTCTTGGTTCTCCCAGCTCGTGACTTGATGGAAGAGAGGACGGCGTTTGGGAATTTTCACGGAGTAATGGATGTCGTTTGGAAACGTTGGGAGTTTGGGCGTTGTGGGAGTTGTTGCTTTCATCGATTGCAGCTGTGAATGTTGTAGCGGCGTTAGAGTTTTTGTATGAAGAGGTGGAGAAGATGAAGAGGACGGATGAGTTGGTGTATTGTGCGCATGAGAGTAGTACACCGCGTCCTTTTGGAGAAAAAAGGGAGAGCATGGGAGCGTGTGTGAGTATATTGAGAGAGAATAATATATGTGAGAGAAGTATATTTGAATATGTGTGCTGATGGGGGAATTGAAAGTGGGCTCGGGTCTAGGCTGATAAGGAGTAGGCTGGGAATTTGTTTTGGTGGGCCAATTTGGTTTTTGCGCTAGTTGTAGCTGAAAGGAGAAGAAGGAAAATGGTTAAGGAATTGGCCACATTTGTTTTGCGAAATGTGGCTAATTTGATTTAAGAGTTAACCAAATTGATTAAAATATGACCATATTGATTAAATTAAAGAAATTAGATCAAACTTGAAATGGAATGAATTAAACACTTCATTAATCAGACGAGCTTCTAGATTTAACAATTAAGAATAATTCTCTTAATAAAACATGCCAACCCATTCGGTAATAAAAAATTAGTCATGCAATTATTTCTTGATTTTAAATTTTGAGGAAAATATAGCATCTGTAAACATTATTTTCATTTAAAATAATTTTTTTAAAAAATATTTATTTAAGTAAAACTTATATACTTCTATAACTAAATATAGAGTATACATATTTCACCTAAGATTACTAAATTAATATCAAATTAATTTTGAAAACCTTAAAATCTTATAAAGATAATTATTTCAAAATTGTTTTAAATAGTAGAAGCTCGAAATTAATTACAAATGTGGAGGGCAAAAATTGGGTGTCAACAATGCCCCTCTCTTTGGGTAGGGTGGATGCAATGAACCCTGTGCAAAGGGAATTGACGTTCTCAATTTTATTCGACCACAAATTCGTCTTCAGAAAGCGATTGGTTCTAGCATGAATTTTTTGGAATCATGGCCGAACTCAGGTATCGAGTTTCCTACATATCTCAAGTTACATGAGAATTCAGGCCACTTGTAGTTCAAGATGCTTGATTTTACGCACGATTTTGAAAGACTTCCAAACTATCCTAGTTTCAGAGTATGGAGAGACCAGAAAGCTGGGGAGTAAGAGGATTTGGGGTTTTTTTTTAATGCAGCCGAGTTTTCAACACAGAGCCCCCCTACATATCCAAAGAATCGGGGAATCAGGCTGCTTATAGTTTGACTCAATCAGTGGAAAAGGTAATCCTTATGTTAAGACAAACTTTGGCTCGGGATGAGTGACGAATAAGTTGAGCTATAGAAAAGAGGCTTGTAACCTCTCAACTATGAATGTGGTGTACTTCACACCCATAAGTAAGATTTTACCAGGACATAATTTCCAAAGCTCGAGGTGTATCGTCACCCGGATTTGAAGAGAATGAATATTTCTTCCAGCGTGAGTTCAGAAAATACACTGGATGCGAAACTAAGACTCAAATACATGAAATACCCACATGCCTTCTGATAGGGGTGTGGTTTGACGGTGGTGAAAGTCGTTCCTCAGCTCGCATCCAAAGAGTTTGGTATTCCTCTTCGGACTATGTCCCAGTTCTCTGCTAAGAAAAAGTTCCACGTTGTGATGCATACTTTTAGGTGTAGTCCGCACCTGTGGTTTTGCTTTGAGAATTTCATCCTTCTCAGATTCTCTCGACAACATCTCAAACAAAATTGTTAGTAGTAACATAATTCAATTTGGAGAGGTAGTTTTCTTTATCATACCTCATCTTGGGGTTACGTCTGAATCTTAGGTTGTGACATCTTTTGACGTATTTCATACATGTTGTTCTGCTTTGAGATTTTTATCCTCTTGGATGTTCTCAGCAATATTTTGAAAAGATTGTTAGTAGTAAAATAGCTCAATAAAGAGAGATAGCCTTGTACCTCATTTGTTTTGCGTATGTAGCACTTAGGCTACATGTCATTTGCAATTTCTGTTTTAAGAAATAGCAACTTCCATGATGATTAAGCATGATAGCCTTCTTGGCTATCAGATTGGATTGTCTGATGCGCATTCCCGTTGTTGCGACTTAAGCACTTTGTGCATTCCCATTGTTGCAGCTTATAAGTGTTAGATTTGCGCATTTCCGTTATTGCGACTTAAACATTTTGTGCATTCCCATTGATGCGGCTTAGAAGTGTTAGATTATCAAACTCTATGGTGGTTGAATATGGTGATCTTTTTGAATATGATGACTTTTGTAGTCGTTGCGATAGTGACAGTCCTCTTGACCGTTTGTGGCATTCTCTTGAATGTGATAGCCTTCTTGTCTATTGGTAGCGGTCTTTTGCATATGCCTTTGGGGTGAATCTTGTGCATCATCCGTATAGACACGACTAACAGATATTCCCTACATTGTCAGGCTTTGGGTAATCTAGCACATCATCCAACTTTGCATAGAGGCGGCTTACAGATGCCTTTGATTTGTCAACTTCAAGTAATCTTGCACATCATCCAACTTTGGATAGAGGAGGCTTACAAATGTCCTTCGAATTGCCAGTTTTAGGGTAATCCCGCACTTTTATCCGATCTTGGATATAACGCGACTTATAGATTTTGCTTGAATTGCTAGTCTTTGGGTAGTCCTGCACAATATCAATGTGGATATGTCTTTCACGACCCGATTTCTCAAGTCATGATGGCACCTACCATCTCCAGTAGGCGAACCAATTTCCGTAGCCCAGAATGGTAAGTAATGGGCTACTACCTAACCAAATCGCACCAGCAAGCAGTAATAAGCGAAAGAAAAACTAGAATATAAATACATAAAGGAAACTACACCAACCCCAAGACTTGGTATCAATAGTACAGAAGCTTCTAATAGGATACAAGTGCTACTAGTAACAAAATACAACATAAATTGCCTCCGAAAGTACAAGGAGCAACAGTACAACAAATGAGATGTAGACAAGCCCCGACCGTCAGGCGTTCACCCTAGTCTCAAAGATCCAAAAGCTGCACGAGTCTCCAACGTGATCAACGGCGAAAGCTCAGCTAATATTTGCACAAAAAAGTGCAGAAGTGTAGTATGAGCACCAAAACCACGGGTACTCAGTAAGTATCATAGGCCGACTGAGCGCATATAAGATATAAAAGCAGTAAGTAACAGATAGCAAGAAAGCAGTCACTGAGGCAATAAGCAAGGCACAAGGAGCTAGCACAGATCATCCATAACCAAGAGCTTCAAGTAACACATTCTAGCACAGAGATACAATTACTTAGAATCACAGGTGAAGGAAAGGAGAACACACCTGGAGTCCTTGCACAATAATATAAGTAAGTAGAGAGAGAGTTGAGAAAATGGGGGTATACCGGTAACCTCAAGTAAAAGGAAAAGACAGAGAGCAGTCAAACATACTCAAAATGGAATCAACGAGTATGAAATGACCAGGGAATCACCTCACAAGTGAAACCCTAGGATGAAATGACTAGGACAAAATAATTGAGAGATACCACTCAACTTCCTACAAGGATAGAGCCAGAGTCTCGCACCCTGCTCAGAAGGCCACACAAAAGTGCCTCAATAAGATAGGACTCTAAAGCCCTCTCAATAATCAAAAATCCCACAACCAAAGTCTCAACAGGCTAGCCATCACTAATCTTTCAAGAACCAGGTGCCAAGACAAACTCTAAATAAAGACAGGAGTAAATATAGTCTACCTACAGTCCAAACGGCCGC
The DNA here is from genome assembly GCA_003996215.1 of Jaltomata sinuosa. NCBI lineage: Eukaryota > Viridiplantae > Streptophyta > Magnoliopsida > Solanales > Solanaceae > Jaltomata > Jaltomata sinuosa. The sequence goes on along the minus strand of QJPP01000237.1, from coordinate 164,487 downwards.
CCACACAACCGAGGAACACAATCAAGTGAATGCAAACCCTCCGGTATCCCATACTACTGGAGCATACACTTAACACACAACAAACAAGGGTGGAATCCAATGCATGATATGATATGATATGATGTGTGAAATAGAACCTCTGTATGTACCTCCTCCGGTGCCAATCACGCCCAGCAGGCAGGTTCCATGGAAGGACTCAGCTTGTTACCTCTACTCCACCGTATACCCTTCCCTCCGGCGCACGCAGCCCGAAGCCCCAGGCCCAGAGCGGCAAGGTCCATGGAGGTCCCCGACCCCATACTAAAACTCAGTATCAAGACATGTCATCCGGAAGCAAGTCCGGGATCAAGATAGAGACCCAGTCTCGAATATGCATGCCCAGACCCCGTCCAGGACTAAAGTAGTAGAAAATGCCTCAAAAACCCCTCTAAGGGTGCCTGGGCGTAATCGGGTCTAAAACTGTAGTAAATCAAGTCTAGTGCTCCGCCCCGCAGAGACTAGTATCAGTGATTTTCTGGTGCTCTGCCCCGTAGAGACTAGTATCAATAATAAAATCAAGTATGGTGCTCTGCCCCACAGAGACTAGTATCAGTAAGAAAATCAAGTCTGGTGCTCTGCCCCGCAGAGACTAGTACCAGTAATAAAATCGGTGCGAAAACATCCAAAAATCCCCTTTTCTATCAACAACAGTACCAAAAATGGGCCCCCAGGGCCATGCAAATCTAGGAAAACTGTCAGTAGTGGCTCACAGCCAAAACTGTAGTAAAACATGCAGGGGAAAACCTTTTTCATGGATGATATGCTCGCACACAAATATAAAAGTAGCCCAACGACTCACAACAATTCCTATCAGCCCTGCACAGGCCCAATAGCTACTCAGCAGACATAACCAGCCTAAAAGGATAATCTCTATGTCCGAGACTCGCGGACATTCTCAAATAGCCCACCATTTATGTTCTAGAGTCAATACAAGGCCACATAGTACCACAAAGGTTATATACATTAATACACGAATACTACAAAAATGTATGAAATAGACGGACGAAAGGCAGACAATGTCTTGGGTACCAACCTATAACAAACCATCAAAGGATGCTAATTAATGCAGTTATAGCCTATATACGCAGAGTCTAGATAGGGGAAAACCATAACCTACCTGTCATCTGATGACTAGATGCGGGAACGGCATCGTCCAGACTCAAACAACTCCGGGAAGCTTTGAATCACATAAAACAAATACTTTCAACTGAATCCCCAAAGGCGTCTCTATGAAGCCTGACCAACCAAGGTAATGGAACAATTGCTAGAATCGACAAGGCTGCAAGAACGAGCCATAGCCAATTGATAAGGTGTTAATGTCACACTCGCAACCAGCCAACTCCAAAGCATAAAAATGAGGCCAATAACAATAACAAATGGCAGCTAAATCCAACAACAATACGTTAACCACATCTCAAAGGAGCGACGAACTCCCGAGGCACTATTTCAAGGCGTACTTCATGTCATTCAATCCAATAACTATCGTACGTGACTCCAATAAGAATCACACCAACTCCCAGTACCTCCAACACCTTAACACCATCAACATACAACAATAACAACCCAATTTAATATGACAAAGGGGCTGCCCAGAGCCACAGATCCAAAATACGACTTCGTGGCTCAGAAATCCATAAAACAATACTTGAACATATAATAACGAAGGAGGGTCATAGAAGGAAGGTTAGCTCGACAAAAATCTTTGAAATACCAAGCTAAACATGCTGTTATAAGGACCCACCACGAGCTGTAACAATATACGGCAAGAAAACACGACAAACATGCCGATAACGATAAGTTCTCCTCAGAATTAATTCTAAAGCTCAAATTAAGAATGAGTCGAGGATTTAGAACCCTTACCTTCCGATAATCAAATGATAATAGCATAAAAATATCAGTTCCACGAACTTCCTCCTTGCAGTAGCAACAAACGTATCCAAATCCAACAAGAAACTACTACAAGTTATCGAAAAATACAACCTTTCGTGACTAGAAGCTTAGAATCTTGATTCAACAAATAGATAAGTGTACGGGATCCATACCTCGCCAATATAACTCCGTAGCTACTGCCAAATACTCAGAAAATACCTGCTGGATTGCTACATCAACACCCACGAAGATACACCATGAAATCGACGGGGAAAACTATACCAAAATGACGAGCTCGCGACGTAGAGCATCTTCCGTTAAACTTCCGAATTGAAAGGATCAAAGTCCATGGATTATTTATGGACTCTCCCTCTGATTTTGTAAGAATTTTTGGTGAAAAATATGGGTTAAAACGAAGGAGAAATCAGCTTTTATAAGCTGAACCGACTTAGGACGTAGGCCCCACCTTGACGTGTCTGCTTGCGCAGTCTTACGAAAATGTGAATATCTCTCTATTTTGAAGTCGTATAGATGAACGGTTTAGTGCGTTGGAAACTAGGCTCATAGACCTTCGATTTGGTATATTGGGGGCCCACTAACTCTTTATAGATATGGAGAAACACCCCAAGACATTTAACCCTAATTTGAAGAGAATTCCTTAAAGGAATTTACAATAACTTTTTCCAACTTTTGTTTCGCAACTTGCTTGAATTCAAAACTTATCATACAACCATTTTGCGATTATAATACCTCATAACACATCCTTCTTAGTATATTAGACACTATTAGTCTTACCCCAAAGGCACGGGTTACTTCAAACCTTCCAAACGGGCGAGGTGTTACACGAGGCATTTCTTTAACTCAAACTTTCGAGTAAGGGATTCCTTTGACCTAGAACCTTGGTTTAATTCTTTGATATTACCAAGAATGTTGTCGGAAGTCAACAATTTCCAAAGTTGAAGCTCTAAAATGAGGAACGACCATAAAGACCAAACAAATGTCCCGGGCACTGAACTACCGGTCCCGACAAGCAATAAATGACTTGGGCCACTACAAGTAAGCTCTAATGGTACAAGAAAGGCGAAAAATGTGTAAATGACCGGAAGGGTCATTACATCATCTACTACTAAAAAGACTTTTGTCCCCGAAAGTTAGGAAGGAAGAAAATACCAGAGATTTAAGAATAGCGGATACAACACCCGCACTACTCTCTCAGACAACCCGGGTAGCCTCCACGACCGGATGGCACCTAATAGAACAGAACCAAAGAAAGCAACCAAGCCTTAATTTCTTACTAGCCAAGCTAGATTTTAACATGCAAAGATCTGCCAACCCAAACTGAACCTCGAGAATCTTAACCGAAAAGCACCTACACAACACCAAAACCAGAGCACCAAGGTTATCAACACACAGAACTCGAATCCGCAAAACCATACCAAGTGAATCCCTTAGCACCATAAATCGGAAGCTGCACACAAATCAAACACCAGAACCACCCTCGAAATATCAACTGACACACCGGAGATCCATAGTTCCTGCTTATACTTTACCACGAACAAAGTCACCCATTTTATTCAAATGCATTTTAAGCCAATATATAGGCTACTATCCTTTGCCATCCAAGATAACAACCCGTAGCATATTATTGAAACTAAATTTACCTGTCTTGACTGACCACCAACCAACGAACGAACATTTTTTTCTAACATCAAATTCGCTAACTGAACCGTGCCAGGTCTGAATCAACTGAAAGTGAATGACCTGCCCAAAAGACCCAAACCAAAACCACGATCCTGCAAGAAGTGTGGTAAGCCTACCACGAAGTTTGTAACCATGAGCTAAGCTCCCAACTCTAGAAAACACTACTGCTACTCCGAACACTCGAACACCATTTGAATGTGAAATTGCCTTACAAATCTCACCTAAGGAAGAAGTCCACCATGTCACAAATATCAAGTCCAAACAACCCGAAGGCAAAGGAAAAGGTGCCTGGGGTTCAAAGTTACCATCTAGCCATAGAAATTTTTGCATATACATTCAACTCATTCCTTTGGCTCGAATCAACCGCTCTACTGGTTCTGCAAACACTAACCACTTCGAAGCATATATCATAACAAACTTCTAATCCATACTGGCCGAGTCTAACCAACACTGGAACCCCACATAAACAACAACTCTGGAGGAATCAATTAAATAAGCTTTCAAATCCTTGGCAAATGAATGGCGATTACTAGTCTCTACGTATCATCAGAACTCAAAATAGCAACGCTAGTTTCAACCCGCACAAGCTGACCACATAAAGCATACACCACTACTGAAGCTCAAACTTACACCGCTGAGGCTGTCCAACCATGGTAGAAGGATCTCATACTAACTAGAATACTGCTGAAATCTGGAATATCCTTCCTCTTGTAGAGGTTAGCCAAGGACTAGGTGTCCAAGGCCGATAGCCGCATCCACAACTGAAGTAAAGAAGCTAAGTTGCCCGCACCCACTGCATCTCGGCACTAGGATGCTGCAACCAAATAGAAACTACCATGAACCATTCGATGTAACCTACCAAGCCATGATTCTGAACCCCAACTTTCAAAACTGCCAACTAAAGCCTTGGTCGAACCAGGATGCTGCCAATGAACCCTTAGGAACCTAAGCCAACTAGGCCTGAATATGCAAGTTGCCAACACCGCAATTGCTACTGAAACAAAACCAATCGATGGAAAACCCACGGCAATGTGTAGACGGCTGAATCGAATCACCGACACACAATCCCAAAGCAAACCTTCATCGCTACCTCAGGCAACTACGAGGACACATAAACACATACAAAGAGTATCTCCCTTCTTTTTCAACTAAACAAAAATGCTTCTTTAGCACATACTAAACCTTACAAATCCTTTCTCGAATAAGAACCTGAAGCCATTACCTTATTACTCATAGCTACACGTCAAATTCAATAAGGCAGGAGAAGGATGGGTCGGATGCCCAACTCACCCAAAATGCTTACAAATGAAACCTAACCACGAGGTTACGATCAACACTTAGTCGAAAGTGCTTAAAGTCAAGACCCAATCACGATGCCAACATCCAGAGCTCATCGAACGATCTACGATTAAGATTCATTCCAACTGGAGCTAAGGATACAACAAAACACCCAACATACCAGGAAGTGGAGGAGAATATGGGAACAACCCACATACCTACCAACCTCCTAAACTAATCAACAAAGAGGGTCGACTCTAGATACTCGGGAGACCAAACCAATCTATGCACACTAGTATAACCAATATCTCCCAACTGAGGTAAAATCTTAACTCTGGCCCAACTACCAGTAATACACCGAACCATCACACGGATCTCTAGCCACGCTAGATAACGGCCTAGGCAACAACCATCTAGGACCGCTCAACAAGGGAAACCCAACCAAAAGTCCAGAATCACAATGAAACAGGGGTACACAACTAGAAACAGAATAACAAGAACTACCCACGAGCTACAACTCCGGGAAAACACCTCTCAAGGCTAACTTACCCCCATCCACTACTAAAGAATAAACTACCAAGAAAATAACATATCGATACTATAATTCGGGTAGCCAAACAACTTAAACAAGTAGCAGGTAGACATATAAGCAATTACATGACAGAAGGGATAGAGTCGCAACACGAGCAGGACTAACATAAGTCGAAGGTAGCAAAAGCCTAACCTGGAGCAACGATATCAGGAACCTCTACCTCTGGCCCACCAAGAGGAGTATTAAGCTGATGAGATATAACTCTGGACTAAGTAGTCAAAACTGAAGGCCCAACGGGCCCTCGCAGGGGACAAGCTCTATAAAGGTGACCAATCTCTCCACAATGATAACAACCAGGCTGTCCGGGATACACAATCGTGGGGCAATTCCTAGAAAAGCGCCCATGCTCACCACATCGAAAATAGCCTATACCATATGAAGTCCGATGGGAAAATCTTACCTCGTACTCCAATACCGACAGACAACCTTGCTGAAAAACTAGAAGCTCAACTATAACTGAAGCACCACTCACAGAACTAGGTACTGAAACACTCACCGGAGGGCTCAGAGTCCTAGCCACGGTGTCCTGAAGCACTGAGGTCACTATAAATCCAATCAGAGGTTGGGCTGACCCCATACCCCCTATTTAGTGCGGTAAAGCCTCACTCTTGAGTCCTGGTGCTGATAGAAGCAATACGCACAGAATCCTTGGCACCAACCGCTATTGCACTCGTATGAGGCATCTCAGAATGAATGAATAACCGAAGTCTAGAAGTCAATAAAGCCAGGAACGCACGATGACGAGCCAAAAAGATGAAACTTTTCCTAACAATGCCCTGTAGCCTCCCGCAGATAGGATACGAACGTCATCGTACCGATCCGCGAGACTCTACTTAGACACTTGCTTCTGTACCATAACACCGGAGAACCTAGAGCTCTGATACCAAGCTGTCACGACCCGATTTCTCAAGTCATGATGGCACGTACCATCTCCAGTAGGCGAACCAATTTCCGTAGCCCATAATGGTAAGTAATGGGATACTACCTAACCAAAACACACCAGCAAGCAGTAATAAGCGAAAGCAAAACTTGAATATAAATACATAAAGGAAACTACACCGACCCCAAGACTTGGTATCAATAGTACAGAAGCTTCTAATAGGATACAAGTGCTAGTAGTAACAAAATACAACATAAATTGCCTCCGAAAGTACAAGGAGCAATAGTACATGAGATGTAGACAAGCCCCGAACGTCAGGCATTCACCCTAGTCTCAAAGATCCAAAAGTTACACGAGTCTCCAACGTGATCAACGGCGAATGCTCAGCTAATATCTGCAGAAAAAAGTGCAGAAGTGTAGTATGAGCACCAAAACCACGGGTACTCAGTAGGTATCATAGGCCGACTCAGTGCATATAAGATATAAAAGCAGTAAGTAATAAGCAGTCACTAGGGCAATAAGTAAGGCACAAGGAGCTAGCACAGATCATCCATAACCAAGAGCTTCAAGTAACACATGCTAGCACATAGATACAATTACTTAGAATCACAGGTGAAGGAAAGGAGAACACACCTGGAGTCCTTGCACAATAATATAAGTAAGTAGAGAGAGAGTTGAGAAAATGGGGGTATACCGGTAACCTCAAGTAAAAGAAAAAGACAGAGAGCAATCAAACATACTCAAAATGGAATCAACGAGTATAAGGAAGTCATAACACCAATCCAATCACATGATAGCATAACCAGGGAATCACCTCACAAGTGCAACCCTAGGATGAAATGACTAGGCCAAAATAACTGAGAGATACCACTCAACTTCCCACAAGGATAGAGCCAGAGTCTCGCACTCTGCTCAGAAGGCCACACAAAAGTGCCTCAATAAGATAGGACTCTAAAGCCCTCTCAATAACCAAAAATCCCACAACCAAAGCCTCAACAGGCTAGCCATCACTAATCTTTCAAGAACCGGGTGCCAAGACAAGCTCTAAATAAAGACAGGAGTAAATATAGTCTACCTACAGTCCCAACGGCCGCCCTCACAACCGAGGAACACAATCAAGTAAAAGCAAACCCTCCGGTATCCCATACTACCGGAGCGTACAGTGAACACACAGCAAACAAGGGTGGAATCCAATGCATGATATGATATGATATGATGTGTGAAATAGAACCTCTGTATGTACCTCCTCCGGTGCTAATCACGCCCAGCAGGCAGGTTCCATGGAAGGACTCAGCCTGTATACCTCAACTCCACCGTATACCCTTCCCTCCGGCGCACGTAGCCCGAAGCCCCAGGCCAGAGTGGCAAGGTCCTTAGAGGTCACCGACCCCATACTAAAACTCAATATCAAGACATGTCATTCGGAAGCAAGTCCGGGATCAAGATAGAGACCCAGTCTCGAATATGCATGCCCAGACCCCTTCTAGGACTAAAGTAGTAGAAAATGCCTCAAAAACCCCTCCAAGGGTGCCCGGGCGTAACCGGGTCTAAAACTGTAGTAAATCAAGTCTAGTGCTCCACCCCGCAGAGACTAGTATCAGTAATAAAATCAAGTCTGGTGAACTGTCCCACAGAGACTAGTATCAGTAATAAAATCAAGTCTGGTGCTCTGCCCCACAGAGACTATTATCAGTAATGAAATCAAGTCTGGTGCTCTTCCCCGTAGAGACTAGTACCAGTAATAAAATCGGTGCGAAAACATCCAAAAATCCCCTTTTCTATCAACAACAGTACCAAAAACGGGCCCCAGGGCCATGCAAATTTAGGAAAACTGTCAGTAGTGGCTCACAGCCAAAACTGTAGTAAAACATGCAGGGGAAAACCTTTTTCATGGATGATATGCTCGCACACAAATATAAAAGTAGCCCAACGGCTCACAACAATTCCTATCAGCCCTGCATAAGCCCAATAGCTACTCAGCAGACATAACAAGCCTAAAAGGATAATCTCTATGTACGGGACTCACAGACATTCCCAAATAGCCCACCATCTATGTTCCAAAGTCAATACAAGGCCACACAGGACCACAAACGTAATATACATTACTACGCGAATACTACAAACAACGTATGAAATAGATGGACGAAAGGCGGACAAGGTCTGGGGTACCAACCTATAACAACCCATCCAAGGATGCTAATTAATGCAGTTATAGCCTATATACGCAGAGTCTAGATAGGGAAAAACTATAACCTACCTGTCATCCGATGACTAGCTGCGGGAAATGGCATCGTCCAGACTCGAACAGCTCCAGGAATCTTTGAATCACATAAAACAAATACTTTCAACTGAAGCCCCAAAGGCTTCTCTATGAAGCCTGACCAACCAAGGTAATGGAACAATTGCTAGAATCGACAAGGCTGCAAGAACGAGCCATAGCCAATTGATAAGGTGTTAATGTCACACTCGCGACCAGACAACTCCAAAGCATAAAAATTAGGCCAATAACAATAACAAATGGCAGCTAAATCTAACAACAATATGTTAACCACATCTCCAAGGAGCAACGAGCTCCCGAGGCACTATTTCAAGGCGTACTTCATGTCATTCAATCCAATAACCATCGTTCGTGACTCTAATAAGAATCACACCAACTCCCAGTACCTCCAACACCTTAAAACCATCAACATACAACAATAACAACCCAATTTAATATGACAAAGGGGCTGCCCAGAGCCACAGATCCAAAATACCACTTCGTGGCTCAGAAATCCATAAAACAATACTAGAACATATAATAACGAAGGAGGGTCATAGGAGGAAGGTTACCTCGACAAAAAGCTTTGAAATACCAATCTAAACATGCTGTTATATGACCCACCACGAGCTGTAACAATATACGGCAAGAAAACCCGACAAACATGCCGATAACGATAAGTTCTCCTCGGAATTGATTCTAAAGCTCAAATTAAGAATGAGTCGAGGATTTAGAACCCTTACCTTCCGATAATCAAATGATAATAGCATAAAAATATTAGTTCCACGAACTGCCTCCTTGCAGTAGCAACAAACGTATCCAAATCAAACAAGAAACTACTACAAGTTATCGAAAAATACAACCTTTCGTGACTAGAAGCTTAGAATCTTGATTCAACAAATAGATAAGTGTACGGGATCCATACCTCGCCAATATAACTCCGTAGCTACTTCCAAATACTCAGAAAATACCTGCTGGATTGCTACATCAACACCCACGAAGATACGCCATGAAATCGACGGGGAAAACTATACCAAAATGACGAGCTCGCGACGTAGAGCAACTTCCGTTAAACTTACGAATTGAAAGGATCAAAGTCCATGGATTATTTATGGACTCTCCCTCTGATTTTCTAAGAATTTTGGGTGAAAATATGGGTTAAAACGAAGGAGAAATCAGCTTTTATAAGCTGAAACGACTTAGGACGTAGGCCCCACCTTGACGTGTCTGCTTGCGCAGTCTTACGAAATATGAATATCTCTCTATTCTGAAGTCGTATGCATGAACGGTTTAGTGCGTTGGAAACTAGACTCGTAGACCTTCGATTTGGTATATTGGGGGCCCACTAACTCTTTATAGATATGGAGAAACACCCCAAGACATTTAACCCTAATTTGAAGAGAATTCCTTAAAGGAATTTACAATAACTTTTTCCAAATTTTGTTTCGCAACTTGCTTGACTTCAAAACTTTTCATACGACCATTTTGCGATTATAATACCTCATAACACATCCTTCTTAGTATATTAGACACTATTAGTCTTACCCCAAAGGCACGGGTTACTTCAAACCTTCCAAACGGGCGAGGTGTTACACGAGGCATTTCTTTAACTCAAATTTTCGAGTAAGGGATTCCTTTGACCTAGAACCTTGGTTTAATTCTTTGATATTACCAAGAATGTTGTCGGAAGTCAACGATTTCAAAATTTGAAGCTCTAAAATGAGGAACGGCCATAAAGACCAAACAAATGGCCCGGGCACCGAACTACCGGTCCCGACAAGCAATAAATGACTTGGGCCACTACAAGTAAGCTCTAATGATACAAGAAAGGTGAAAACGTGTAAATGACCGGAAGGGTCATTACAATGTCGTGGCTTATAGATAACTCTTGGACTATCAATTTTTGGTAGTCTTGCACCTTTACCCAATTTTGGATATTATTGCGACTTACGTATTAACCTTGAACCATCAATCTTTAGGTTATCTTGCACACTATCCGGTTTCTGATATCGCTGCGTCCTACAGATAACTCTTAGTCTGTCAAGTTTTGTGCAATTTTTCTATCCGGTTTCAGATATCACTGTGACTTACAGACGACCTTTCGCCTTCTAATTTTGGGGAAAATCCAGTACATTGTCTGATTTAGATGGCGTCTTACAAACACTCTTCAGACTATATGCTTTCGACCTCGACGTCAAACGGTACTTGATTATCAGGGTGACAAGGCCTTTGCCACACGATCAGATATAGCTGCATCTTCTGGCGATCGACACTTTCGAATAAGAGTGCATAAATATCCTCAACATCAGACTCCTCTGTCTTATGCGATATCAGATATAAAATGCTGAATGCCAAACTTGGCATAATGAATGATGATAATGATATCCTCAATGTTAGACTCCACCGTCTCACACGATCTCGGATATACGTATGGTGAATGCCAGACTTGGCATAATAAAGGAGGATAATGATAATGATGATAATGATATCCTCAAAGTTAAACTCCACCGTCTCATGCGATCTCGGAAATAGGCATGCTGAGGGTCAAGCCTGCACAACAAGTGAGACTTAGGGACGCTTATGAATGTCATCCTCTTTGCAACTGACCTGTAGAGGGAAATACTCTTCGCAGGGGATGTGTATCTGCAGTATTGAATGATAATATGGATATTAATGCAATGGTCCTCATGACATGGTTCTCACGACATGCAAATGCAATGGCCCTCGTGGCATGGTCCTCGCGACATGCAAATATGATGGCCCTCATAGCATGGTACTCGCGACATGCAAATATGATGGACCTCGTGGCACGGTCCTCGCGACATGCAAATATGATAGCCCTCATGGCATGGTTCTTGCGGTATGAAAATATGATGGCCTTCATGGCATGGTCCTCACGACATGCAGATATGATGGCCCTCGTGGCATGGTCCTCGCGACATGAAGATGTGATATGAGGAGGATAATCGTGTAATGGCATGCGTAGCAGTTGCAGAAAACATCACCTTTGATTTTTATGTTGTCCTGCTGACTCTTTTGTGTGTACCTGCGCTCAATACAAATGATTAGTAGACACAGCGTCGCTTTTACTAGCGATCACAGTCCAACTTGAGAAACTTTAAATACAATGTCTATGAAGCTAATCAAAACAACTTGTGAGTGAAATGGTCGTGCCCATTTTTGGTGACAACCACAAGTACCGCTTTTGAACATCTTTTGTTCATGATAATTTCTGACTTGCTGGAGATTGGCGGAGAATGTCATCGATCTCTTATTTGGTGTCCTAATTTGAAACTGACCAAAATGTCTTGATCCATTTGGGGACTTGAGGACGCTGTCAGTCTCACTTTATCTGGTAGTTTTTGTGAACTACAAGAATATTTGTCCATTCCAGGAGTTTTTGCTTCTTTCGGCTTCTTCCTATTGTTTTGGCTTTTCCCACCAAATTTTGGGGCATTTGATCTTGTTGCGTCTCTTTGAACGCGTTGGATAACGAGAGACTGATTTCTAACATACTTTTTGGGACAACCTGCATCCACAGAAAAATTGTTAGTTTTGGCAAAACTGATCTGTGTTGACCTCCTTCGATCTTCTGCTCCTTGCTTTGTCTTTTCTGGATGCTTTCTTTCTTGGGTACTTGTCGTCTTCGACTCCCCGGATCCCGGTAGATATAAGACGAAGTCAAATTATAAAGGAGTAAAGCTAATCTTTTTTGTAGAGATTTTTCAAACAAGTTCTTTGTAAAACTAAGATTTAGAAAAAGGATATTTTTGGAAAGGTCTCTGCCCGTCATGTCATGTGCTAGCTCAATGAATGTCCTTTATTCGATGTCTTGATATTTCTGACATACTGCTGGAGGACAACGGAGACCTTTTGTCATCTTGGATGGGGAGGTTGGAAATACTTTTTGAGAAATCTGTCACAGCTGGGGATTAATCCACCAAGGATTGGGAATTTTTGAAGTAGGCTCTGATCTCTTGGTGTTGGGGAATTCTTTGGAGTTTGTTTCTAAACTCTTAAATGAAGCTCGGTGGAAATTTTGAGGTCCTTCTCAAAATTTCTGCCCCATTTAAAGGTTTCATGATGAATCTCATTCCATTGGCAAAGAACTTAAGACTCTATGGGGATCACGAGAATTTTTCTCGATATTCATTTGGGTTGCTCTTCGGCACATTCTGTACTTTGACTTGTTGGAGAATTCTCTTTGTCTTCTGAATTTTCGAGATTCCTTTCTCAAAAATTCTGTCCCAGTTTCCATTTTCGGGGTTTTAAAACCGAGCCATTGTGGTGTTTACGTATCCACAATCCTTCTCTTGTTTTGCTTGAAATGACCTTCATCTTCTGAATTTTTGAGACTCCTTTCTCAAAAATTTTGCCCCAGTTTCCATTTCCTGGGGTGATATGACCGAGCCATTATGGTGTTTACGTATCCACAAGCCTTCTCTTGTTTTACTGGAAATGAACTTCATCTTCTGAATTTTTGAGACTCCTTTCTCAAAAATTCTGCCCCAGTTTCCATTTCCTGGGTGATATAACCGAGCTGTTGTGGCGCCTACGTATCCCGTTGAGGCAGGAATCAGGTCAAACGTAGTTCCCCACTCGAAGTGGAAGAAAATTGGAAATAAATAAAGGGGTGACCGAAGCCGACAGAGGCCGCCTACGTATCTCATTCTTGAGAATTCAGTTCAAACGTAGTTCAAGATAGAAAAGGGAAAGATAGATTTTCCTAAGGGGTTGACCGAAGCCGACACAGGCCTTCTACGTATCTCATTCTTGAGAATTCAGGTCATACGTAGTTCGTACATGGAGGATAAGGGATATTTTAAGCTTTTACTAAGCAAAGAAATGATTACAATAAGAAAATGCGATTACAGGGAAAGAAATGAAAGAAAAACCATCTTTAGGCTTAGTATCTCTTCACTGTATCGGAGTTGATCGGTTTAGTCCACACTTGACCATCCATCTCGGACAAAATCAAGGCTCCTTCGAATAACACTTTTTGGACAACATACGGGCCTTGCCAATTTGTTGCAAGTTTTCCTCCGTCTCGTGGGAGGGAGGGATTAATTGTCCATTCCCTGGATTGAATTCTGGATTGACCAATAAATTTTGGAGATGATGTTTGTGCTCATTCTTGTCCTATTATGTAGGACCAGTCAAAAATGTTGATGTATGACTTGAGTAGACTAATAAGTTCTTTTTTTTGTGCTTTTGACAAATGAACACCGAGGTTGATTTCCTCAACTTGACCATTGCCTCTCAGATTGACCACCTCAAACTCTTTTAGGTGGGGCCTTTCTGGTCTTCCAAATTCTTAAACTTCTTGGTTGTTCGTTCAAGGACCATGATGTCTTCAACATACTCCTCAAAATCATCATCGTCTAGCTCAGTTTGTTTGTTAAGCTTTTGACATGACATGACACTGGCAGGTTTTAACTTATTATTACTGAGACCAAAATAAAATGGCTTAGATAATAACAAGTAAATATAAATAAATTTTGAACAACAAATATTTTCAAAATAAGGAGACTTTCATTGAAATTCGGAAATATTTACAGATTATGGCTACAACCCACATGAATGTAGGTTTATGCCTTTTGGAAAGCAGTAAATAGTACGAGGAATATTAAAACTTAAAGGGTGGGTCGCGGAGCCTCATCTGGACTATCACCGATTTTTCATAAAATAGAATCTTTGTCTACCCAGACAAGCGGAGAGTCATGAAGGGAGTTGCAACCTAATTTTGTAGCTTTTCACTAGGCCTGGCATCCCTAATCATGGTTGCTTTGGGCATTTCTTATTTTATAGCATCATGTTCCTCGAATAGATCTCCTATTCTATTCTCTAACCCGTCACTTGGGGGACCGATACGCACTGGGAATGATTGATATAAGTGAGGAAGTGGATTAGGCAGTCCTAACTGCTTCTTTTCTTCGACTCTCGCCTTGTCCTCTCGGGCCACATACCCTAGTCCATGCCTGGTAAATTGTCCAGGGTTTCTCAAAGGCTCTATCATACCATCGAAATTCTTTCCTAACCCAAAGCCCGGCTCGCATCCACTCTTCAGCATCGTAGTTGCAAGCATCTTATAGATGGGTGGCATGGGAATTTGAGGAGCAAGATCTTCTCCAGTGGCATTGACAATCTCTACGGTGTAGAAATAGCTTCCTTTTGGGACTTCTTCAATCACAGGGACACAGCCATTAACGTGCAAGGCCTTCTTGCACATTAACCCTTCAAAGGGTAGCTCAGCAATACTCAAAGTAGCTATAGTTTTTTCTGTCTTTTCCTGCTTTTTAGAGCTAACCGGAATTATTGACTTCCCCACAACCCATTCTTCATCGACCTCTATCATGTTAATAGTGGATCCTTCGTGATTCGGGAGTGGGTTGTTATTCACATTTGGCGGTGCTGTTTGTAGTGTGACCACTTTTTGATCAATCAAATCCTGAATTTTGTGCCTCAGGTTAATGCAATCTTTGGTGTCATGTCCAACTCCTCCGGAATTATAAGCACAATGTCGGTCAGCCTTGAAGAAACGAGAGTCAGGATTTGCTGATTTGGATGGAATGGGCTGGATAAACCCGACAGCCTTCAATCTCTCATATAACTGAGTTCTGGTTTCAGCTAACTGGGTGAAAGTCCGAGGATCTTTCTTTTCCAAATTTGGGAAAGGGATATTAGCGTTGGTGGGAGGAGGAACCTAGCGATTATTCTGGTTCTCGGGAGCCTTTTGATAAACTTGAAAGTTTTGGGGAAGAACTTGGTAAGTGGGCTGAACATTTGGTTGTGGAGCTTGGTAGATGGGCTGCATATTTGGTTGTGGAGTTTGGTATATGGGTTGAGTATAGACAATCGGTTGAGGATTATTTGGAGCTAGGGGAGGGGTTGTTGGAACAAGTGGCTTTTTGTAGTTGGCTCCAAAAGGTTTCCGTGATTTTGGGCTAGAACTGGAAGATATCGAAGATACTTCTTCTCTCTTTTTCTGGGGAGGTCCTGCCGATCCTGAGGAAACAGGGGCTTTGGCAATCTTGCCACTGCGGAGTCCTTCTTCCACAATTTCTTCGATCCTGACTAACTCGGCGAACTTGGCCTTTACTGCTGATATCATTTTGTCATAAAATTTCGACTCCTGAGCGCGCATAAACACTGCGCTTATTTCTTATTCCATCATAGGAGGCCGAACTCTCTCCACTTCCTTTCTCCATTGGTAAGCATAGTCCCTGAAGTCTTCGTTCGATTTTTGTCTGATGCATCTCAGAGAGTAGCAATCTGGGATGACTTCTACATTGTATGCAAACCGTTGAGCACAGTCTCGGGCTAAGTCACTCCACCTGGACCATTTCTTCAGTTCTTGATAGGTGAACCATTCTAATGCCTCTCCACTCAGACTTTGACTGAAAAGCCTCATTAATAGAGCATCATTCGTTCGGGCACCGACCATCTGGTCGCAATAGCTTCTTAGATGCGCTTCAGGGTTTTCGACACCGTTAAAGGTTTCAAACTTAGGAATTTTGAATCCTTCTGGAAGGTCCATTTCGGGATGGATACAGAGATCATCATAATCATAGCCTTTCTCGTAAGGCAAACCTCGAAATTCTCTAATCCTGGCTATCTCCTCCTTTATCTGTGCCATGTCATGGTCGTGTTTCTTTTCTGTGGCTCATAACTCTTTTTCTTTCTCCTTGTAGTGATCCAGCTCAGGGCTTTCCTGGACAGCGGTGTATGGTTCTACCATGGCATGGAAAATGGTTGGTGGTATGTTTTGAACAGGTGGGGGTTGGACGTGTGGGATGACATTTGGATATATGGTAGTGTAATTATGAGGATTAGTGACGTTAGTGTGGTTATTTTGAGATTTGTAGGTATTTGGTGGCGTATTTTGATAATTCGAAAGGAGGTTTTGTGGAAGGTAGGCACTTGGGTTCTTACTCTGGTTAGTGTGCTGGACAGGATGAGTATGGATTTGGTATAAGGATCCGATATGAGGAGGGTTGTTGGAGAAGGGTTCGTTGAAAGGTCTAGGCGCAGAGGCAGGGGGGATATTTCTTGGTTGATTTTCAGTCAATAGAGAGTTGAGTGAAGGAATCTGGAAAGGGGGTCGAGAGTTGCCCAGAGCTTGAGTGTTGGCTGCGATAGCCAAGCTAGCCATGTCTTTGGCTTTCTGTACTTCTTCTTGCATCTTTTCCAATTTTCTCGCAAGTTTCGGAGATCATTTCATTCTGTTCAGCAATAACATTGCCTCTCACAACTAAAGAGTTCTCTTCTTCAGTATCAGTCATTTTCCCTTTAGAAAAGCGAAGGTTAGAGGATGAATCCAGGTGTGCCTTTGAGCAGGTGAAGTAAGGATGTTCGGCCAGTTTCGTCAATGCAGATCAGTTTCTCTTACCTGTTGAAGTGAAAAATAACTCAAAGGCCAATATGTTAGATCCCGCCAGTGATAAATGATACAAGATACCTGACAGAAAACAAACACATAAGGATTGCTTAAAACACATAATAGTTTCTTTTCGTCAAGGCACATTGATCCACGGGTAATTTGACTCAAGGGTTCAATGGGAAGGAATTCGGCCATTGATTTTGGATAAGTGGATTCTATCAGGAAGGTTGAAGTAAGGAAATGAAACTTTCTTAAAGATAGGGGTCTGATCCTAAAAAGATGTGGTTCAGATATGGTAAGTTCATTTTCTGAATAGGTAGGAACAAGATTTAGAGGGATTTTAAGTAGGCTTTGGATTTTTCTGGAAAACTTGAAAACTCAAGGAGTGATTTTGGTTGGACTTTGTGTAGCGGGCTTATATTTCTGTCTATGGGGTTCTAAAAATCTTTAAGATATAGGAGTGAATCAATTTACTCTTGATTCAAGCAACACACGTAGCACATAAAGTAATTATAACACATAAAAATGTATAATAGTGAGCGTGTCCTAACTTGGTGACCTTTTTGTGCCAAAGGTAGGCCTAGCATTTTGAAAGACATATATGTCGTATAGAATCATTTCATTGCCCCCAAAATAGATATATATAAATATAAACAAAACTTCCCGATAAGGGATAGAAGCAAGCCGAAAGGGGGATATATTTGTTAATGGAAAAAGGGAAAATAACATAAGATAGGCCCGTGCAAGGGAGAAATAAAGCAAACCCACGCAGGGGTATTTTAACGAAATACTTAGGAAATAGAAACCCACACAGGGGATTTTTCGGGAAAGCAATACATAAAGATAAACCCACGCAGGGAATGACATTATGATGCTCCTGACGACGATCCTTCATCCACTTGGCCCTTCATTGACTCTTTTGCGATCTCTCGAGGTTCATACAACCATTTGAATTTTGAGGAGACTAGACATCCTACAAAATAGATAACTAGTTAAAATATCCCATTTCGGGGACAACATTCTAATTCTTCCGACATATACGTCTTTTGAATAGCACATAAGGGTATGATTATCTTTTCGGGTCGGGGGCCCTTTTTGACTCAAGGTGGTCTCACTAATGGGCCCGATACTCCTGGGGTATCGGGTCAACTTAGTTCAATGCCTATTTCAGGGATTTGGCTTCGCTCTACGCTAGTTTGACTAGAGTGAGTTTTGAAAAGAGACCGGGAACCCGAGTGGACAACTGCTGGCTAAAACAATGAACAATTGTTGGCCAACCTGGAACCAACTAATTGCTCATTGTTTCAAGAATTCTTGTATTTTAAGTATATAAGTAACCGCAAAGACACGCGTAATCACTTTTGTCCTAATGCATTCTAATTTTGCCATTAGGCGGAACATGTATGTTTTGAATGCAACAATAGTATTTTGCAGAAATTTAAACACATAAGCAAATAAGTGCGAAAATTAAAATTATTACATTCCCGAATAGTTAGTCAAATAAAGCAAATAAAGTTAGAAAAATATTTTGGGTAGACGTTAATTAAATCTCCATCGAAGTTGCCATTTCTGTTTTGTTGCATTTTTCACTTTCATTTATTTTGAAAAGAAAAAGCAACTTGTGTTTATGAAACAGTTTTTGACTTGAATTAAACTTGAAAACTTATAAAAATCTCCAAATTTATTTAAAACAGAGTCGCCACTTAATTTTTAGGAAAAATCAAGAAAACCTTTGAAAAATATACAAAAGATTTAAAACAGATAAAAAACCTATTGAATTTAAGAAATCCAGGTAAGAAGTTCATATTAACATTTCGAGAAGGGTTTTAAGGTACTCGAAACGTCCGCTAACATGCGATTATCCAACTATTTTTCTAACTTATATTATTCGACTAACTTGAAAAACATGAAATGTTTGACAAGTAAAGAAAAGATTATTTTTCTTTATGAAACAAGAAGTAAACAATTTTAATCGAAATTGCCAGTTATACTTGGTCACAAAAGATTTTAAGAATCAAAAATTCAGTTTAAAAATTGCGAGGAATAGACATGGTACTCCAAAGGAAAAATAACTAAGTTAAAAAGTTAGCATTTTACAAAGTCCAAATTATACAAAAATACACTAATTAAAGAAGAGAAGAAGTTGGATTTAGGCACTTAGGCCCAAACCCGTACAATTTGTCAAAAGGACTGCCATATTTAACTGGGTTAAGCCCATTTATCATCACTTCATCTTCGACCTTGTATATTTGCTTCCCTTTCCTTTTGTATGTAGCACTTAGGCAACATACTTATTTCTTTCTTCTCGACTTCAAATTAGTCCTTTTGGTCTTGAAAGGTATGACTCGAATGCACTTGGGCCTCTTTGGCCCATCGGAATGTAAGAGGTGAAAGTCCATTTGGACTCGAACAGGTATTCATGCAAAAGATCAAGCAAAGGAATTAGTATTTATCCCAAAGCTGATTTCAAAATTTAATCAACTGAACCAAAGGAACCAGACACGTGCACAAAATCATTTCTGGCAAGCAAGTTATGATCATATGAATATAGCCATATATTCAAACAGATTGCTCTTTCAGAGTTTTAATCAAGTAAGCTTATTAGTGATCAAACAAATAGCATGGGTGAGAGGTGTGATTTTCATTATCGTGAAGCTACTGGGACAAGCAATGGGGTTGCCTAGCGAGCTCAAATTCATCACTTGAGCTAATGGGTACAATAGCTATATTAAAACTTAATGAAAGCACTCAATCAAAACAATGATTTCAAAAGAGGAAACGGAAATAAATAAAGACATTATCATCCAAAACTAGAGAAGTATATATATATTTTAAGGCATGGCAAGCAGGCGTTAAACTCAATCCGATCATCTAAGAGAAATACTATGAAGGCTCAAAAGAAATTTAACTAGGAACTAACTCAGTCCATACGTGCTTCACTCTTAGACGGGAAATTAAATCCTCATGGTCTTATGACACAAACTCAGAGCATGTGTTAAGACGGCGACAACTCTACAACAAACTGATCGTACCAATGTTCTTATGGCAGCCATAGAATCAAAAGACTTGAGAAAACATGTAACAACTAACGACTAAAGCACACGAACTTCATGATTTAAAACGATCTTTAAGCCTTCGATTAATGTAAAGGAGGAAACTGGAGACGGTTTTAACTTGAAATAGTTGAACCAATCAAATGACATATCACATTGAAACAAAACAACCACATGACCAAATGAAGATACTACATAGCAGGGAAAATTAACTAATAACCATACGTATATTACATAGTCAATGGATCCACGAGATTTCCAAAAGAGACGATGTAGTTATTCAAGTTAAAAGTCATGATCTTCACGAACTAACATGCGAAGTGAATTTTTTTTTTACTCATGAAATTAGTGAACCAACAGTAAGGCATTAGTAACATAAAAGATGGATTTATACAACTTCTTATACCAAACAATCAAGCCACAGATTGTTAACTACAACAGAATTATTCCATTTTTAAGGGATTTACTCGTCTAGATATATGCTAGCAACTAATTCAACTTTGAGGATACAAATAAAAGAAGTCTTGAAAGGCATCTTGGGTTTATCATTACAGAGAAATCATGTGAAACCATAAGAGACTGATCTCTGGATAAGAACTAAGAAGTAACCTCCAAAGATCAAACTTGCTTTTCTTTATTGAATCTTATTCGGTATTGTGAACCAAGTAGACTCTTTTAGGAAAATTCTTATTCAAACTACACATGCAGTGACACTGCTTTCAGGAAACACATACTTAGCCGCATATTTAAAACACTCTACAAAATTCAAAAGCGTCATCTAAAATACCACACGACCTCAAACATACAAGCAGATTTTGAATCTTGTTTGAGAATTCATCACCACAACCACCACAAAAACAAATCATACAAGACCAGCCCAGAGAGTCATAGACTCACAGCAAAATGATAAAATTCACATCATAGCACTAAAAGAAATGCAAGAGATGAAGCTTTTACCTGTTCCGGAGCAGCGAACTAAGACTTTAAACTTCGTTGGAAAATTCTTCCACCACCAGAACTTTAATCGACTTCGCCGGAACTCAAATTTTTAGTGTATTTCTCTCTGAAACCTTTTGTTACGTGAGATTAAAGGAATGCTCCTTCAAAATTCCCAAATTTTCCCCCGAAAACCATCTTTCTCTCACCTCAACCTTAGAGGGTTTTTATAGGAGAATTTTGGGTGAAGAAAAAAAGGGGGAAAACTGATAGGGTATATGGGAATTTCGCTTGAGGAATTTTGAGTTCCTTCTTTGGATGAGCTTGGCCATCAAAGGGGTTGTACGAATTTTTACAAATTTTTGCTCAAATCGCAGATTTGAAGCCACCTGTAGCTTTGGAACATTCTTGGTTCTCCCAGCTCGTGACTTGATGGAAGAGAGGACGGCGTTTGGGAATTTTCACGGAGTAATGGATGTCGTTTGGAAACGTTGGGAGTTTGGGCGTTGTGGGAGTTGTTGCTTTCATCGGTTGCAGCTGTGAATATTGTAGCGGCGTTAGGGTTTTGTATGAAGAGGTGGAGAAGATGAAGAGGACGGATGAGTTGGTGTATTGTGCGCATGAGAGCAGTACACTGCGTCCTTTTGGAGAAAAAAGGAAGAGCGTGGGAGCGTGTGTGAGTATATTGAGAGAATAATATATGTTAGAGAAGTATATGTGAATATATGTGCTGATAGGGGAATTGAAAGTGGGCTCGGGTCCGGGCTGATAAAGAGTAGGCTGGGAATTTATTTTGGTGGGCCAATTTGGTTTTTGGGCTAGGTGTAGCTGAAAGGAGAGGATTGAAAATGATTAAGGAATTGGCCACATTTGTTTTGTGAAATGTGGCCAATTTGATTTAAGAGTTAACCAAATTGTTTAAAATATGACCATATTGATTAAATTAAAGAAATTAGACCGAACTTGAAATGGAATGAATTAAACACTTAAATAATCAAACGAGCTTCTAGATTTAACAATTAAGAATAATTCTCTTAATAAAACATGCCAACCCGTTCGGTAATCAAAAATTAGTCATGCAATTATTTCTTGATTTTAAATTTTGAGGAAAATATAGCATCTCTAAACATGATTTTCATTTAAAATATTTTTTTTTTAAAAATATTTCTTTAAGTTACACTTATATACTTCTATAACTAAATATAGAGTATACATATTTCACCTAAGATTACTAAATTAACCTCAAATTAATTTTGAAAACCTTAAAATCTTATAAAGACAATTATTTCAAAATTGTTTAAAATAGTAGAAGCTCGAAATTAATTACAAATGTGGAGGGCGAAAATTGGGTGTCAACTACAAGAACTCTACTAGAATCTGACAAGTCAAGCCTAACCAAACGGTTAGCCAAGGATTGGATGTCCAAGGCCAACTACCGCTCCGAAACTAAAAGTGAAGCTAGGCTTCCCATACTGGCTGCCTTCCGACTCAAGGCATCCGCTACCAAGTTTACCTTGCCCCGATTATATAAAATAGTGAAATCATAGTCCTTCAGTAAACCAATCCATCTCCGCTGCGTAGAGTTTAGCTCTTGTTGACTCATGATGTACTGAAGACTATGGTGGTCGGTGAAGATATCACAATGAACCCCATATAGGTAATGCCTCTAAATCTTGAGCGGGGAGACTATCGCCGCCAACTCCAAGTCATGAGTGGAGTAGTTGCGCTCGTGAACCTTCAACTGTCTTGACGCATAAGCTATAACATGACCCTAGTGCATCAACACAAAACCAAGACCAACCCCTGATGCATCACAATATACTGAGAAGCCTTGACCCTCTACTTGCAATGTCAACACTGGAGTTGAAGTCAATAAGGCCTTAAGCCTCTGAAAACTATCCTCGCACTGATCCGACCACTGAAATGGTACATCCTTCCTAGTCAGCCTAGTTAAAGGTGCTACTATGGAAGAAAACATCTTGACGAACCTCATGTAGTACCTTCATAACCCAACAAAGTTGTAAACCTCGGTAGAAGTAGTAGATCTCATCCAATCACGAATGGCTGAAATCTTCCCCGGGGTCCACTCTAAGACAAAACTCGCACTTTGAGAACTTAGCATAAAGCCGATGATCTCTCACTGTATGGAGTATAATCCTCAAGTGCTGCTCATGATCATCTCTACTCCACGAGTATATAAAAATATCATTGATGAAGACTATCATAAATGAATCCAAATACGGCTGGAGCACCATGTGCATCAAGTCCATGAAAGTTGCGGGGCATGCCTGAATTTGAAATGATAAAATGTATATAAGTGTTAAGTTAAATTATAAGGATGAGGGTTTTGAAAATGAGATAAAACAAGTGAGGTACTTGCTCGACTTATCTAAGCTCTTAGGTGACAAGTAGGTGCATCACCTACCTACGGCCGATTACGGGAAGAAACACCATGCATTATTAGACCTAATGGTAGACCAAATGAAGCTTAAAGTTGGCCCATCAAAGCACAACCAAATCTGGCCCAAACAAGTACAAAAGGTAGCCACCAATATTGACCACATTTTGACCCAAGAGAAGTCCAAAATCAGCCACAAAACTTAACTCTTTTGAGGCCCAAGCAAAGGGTAATTTTGGCCCAAGTTTCTTGACCCATTTTGGCCCAAATATACTCAAAAAAGTCGGCCAAAAAGGTCCCTTTATACAGACCTTTTGTTGATCAATATTGATCACAAAAAGCTGGAAAAATTCTCTCTTATCTCCTTTCCTTTTGGCAGCCCTTCTCTCCCTTTAGGGTTCTAAGAAGATCAAGATTCATTCAAGCTTAAGGTGAGTTAAACAACTTGTTATCTTGGTATTAATCTACTACATATATCTATGATATCCTATGGTAAGAAAGACATGAACTATGGTAGCCCCTTTCTTAAGATTTAACACATAGAAATTGTGTAACAATTAAGAGATTTCTTCTTCTCTTGTTGGTGTATGTGTAGGGGGTACTTAAGCTTTTCAAGGCATAAATAAAAAGAGGATAAAAATACACCTTCAAGTGTGGTAAGTACTCTGCCCATAATCATATTTTTGGATTGAAGTTCGGATGGACAATTGTTGTTGAATTGTTGTTAAGAACTCACGGAACGGCGATCGGAAGCCGTGGGTTCAATGTGTTGCTATTGTATTTTGGCATGGTGAGTTGTGTAGGGGCTGTTTGATGTGTTTTGTATTATTGTAGGCAGTAGGTTGGTGTGTGTGTGATGTGTATTTTACAGGGGAGAAAGGTGTGACGATACACCTTTAATTAATGCAAAATACGTAAATCTGCCCGGGAAATGTTTAACTACTGTTTTGGAAAGGCTGCATCAGGTTTAAGAGCTAATATTAGATTTATTATACCCTTGTGTTGTAGAATAACTTAATAAAGGAAAGTCCAAGTTCTGGTAAGCACAATCTTCGAAAGGAATGAGGTATGTTAAGGCTTCTTTATTCCTTATCGGCATGAATCTAGAAATAGAAGTCTAAATCTCCGAAAGAAGGAATTTGAGTATTCTGTTGTAAGAGAGATGATTTGGTAACCCAACAAGTCTTAAGGAACTAAGTTATACATTATGGTGATTCAAGTCGCCTTCTTATAAAAATCTGATTCGTTTCTGCACGAAACGTAAGTTATCCTTTTGTCAAGTTTCTTCTTTGTATTGTGATCCCTAATCAAGCTTTAGAAAGTATACAAGGAAAGTTAGCAAGTCAAATCCCCATTTATATGTGTTTGGTATATTGAGTCCAACACCTAGTAAGCCAAGGCTAAATAAGTTATCTAAATGAACCTTCATAAATAACAAGAATAGCTTTGAAGGTCAATCTAGTAATACACTTATTATGTGTGGTTTGCGTGTTAGTGTGCACCGAGTTGATACTGCCATATTGAGGCCATTATATACATAGTGTGCGCCGAGGCGCTACTGCCATATTGAGGCTATTATATATAGGGTGCACCGAGGCGCTATTGTGGTTCAGCGTGGGTTATAAAGAATGAGTTGTGGTGTAAGTTAATGCATGTGTTGTATTCTAAAAAGAATAAAGGAGAAAGAGCTTAACGAGTCTTACCAATTACAACTTACAAGTTTCATATTATATCTTGTTCAGATTTACTAATTGCGGCTTGCTTTTATGTTTTTACCTTACATGCCAGTACATTATTGTCGTACTGATATCCCCATTGGCTGGAGGCGCTGCATTCATGCCTGCAGGTCCAGACAGAAACCCAGATAGACCTCTTCAGTAGGAGTTGCAGATTTCAGCCATTTTGGTAAGCTCCATTCTTCCTGGAGCTGACGAGTTAGAGGTCTAGCTTATATTTTGACCAGGTTATGTATATGTACAGCTTATGGGTAGTCCAGGGCCCTGTCCTAGATATGAGATATTTTACTTACTCCTAGAGTCTTGTAGACGTGTATATGTACATCAGTGTTGGGTATGGCCTTGTCGGCCTTGTTATTAGCTAGCTACTATGATAATAGCCTTGTCGGCCTTGAGTTGTTTACCTACTATTGAGCTTTCAGTGTTTCAAATTGCTATTCTTAGAGACCTTGTTGGTCTCAGACCCCAGCAGGTTCAATAGAGATACACTCTATTTTGACACCCTCGGCCTTTTGGGGCTCCGGGTGTCGGTCATGCCTCCCATGATTTGGGGCGTGACACTTTTAGTAATTTTCATATTTTTACCTTTTTTGTACTGTTAGAGCACGCTTGTAGCATCCCTAAGTCATTTATGACTTGCTGGGATCGTTAGTTCAGTGCCCGGGCTCTTTGTTTGATCTTTTTGGCCGTTCCTGGATTTAGAGCTTCAACTTTGGAAATCATTAACTTCGGTCAAAATTCTTAGCTATCATGCTCGAAATTGAATTTTGACAATTTCGTTAGCTTTGGAACATGGACTTTGGTCTGGTTGGACCATTGGTCGGGATTCAGGAGCTATTTAGCGTGAAAATCTCTCTTGTTATGTGTTTTTAGGCCAGTTGGGCTTGTATGGTTGACTTTGGTCAATATTTGGAGAAGATGGCCTTGGATGGCAATTCCATCAGCGCTGTTAGCTCCAAAATGTCAAGTTTAGGCTAGAGGGACCATTGGTTTGGGTGCCGAGGCTTCCAGACTTATTTTCGGCCATTGAGTTCCGTTTTGAAAATAGTTGGCCTAAGGTTGGTTTAAAGCGCGAGGCCTACTTTTTCATTAAATCGACCTCCAATGGGATTTGCGTTGATTCTTTTGAATCCGGAATGCCATTTCTAGTTAAATAGCTCTATTCGTTTGTGTCCGTGGGATTCCAGATGAATCCCGAAGGTCCATCTAAAGTTTTAAGCTTAGTTGAGTTTTGTTGTAGCTGTTGGGTCATTTGACCGCATTTGCAGCCACCGCAATGGCAGTGAAATGCCACATTTGTGGTGTTTTTCTACATTTACGGTGCAGTGTCCGCATTTGCGATGAAAGTGCTGCAAATGCGGTATCTGCTGGCAATGTTATAAATTAAACCTTCTTCTCTATTTCCTCATTTTCCAACTTCGTTTCCCCATTGTTAAAGCTGCCAAACTCAATTTGCTCCACTTCTGGCCATCATTTTCTTGGGGTAAATTCACCATAGGCTTGGGAGAACTTTTCCGTCATTAATCCGGAATGTTCATTGCTAATCTCGATTTTCATTCTTTAAATTCCCTCCATTATTGTAAATTCTCAAAGCTTGGAAATTACTTGTAGATTCAGTTTTTCTTGGTCTTGAATGCTCGTGGGTTCGTGGAACTCACCTCCCTGACGTTCTCTCTCATTGTGGTAAGCGATTCTTGCCCAATTTCTTGTTTTTCGTTCTTAAATTCCTTCTTTGGTTCCCTGACTTGTAGGGGCTGTTTTGGCTCGAATTTCATGGCAAAATTCTTCAATTTTCTGGACATGTGCTCATATGATCTTGGTGATCATTTTGTGCTTCTTTGTTTTTGGCTTCGGTTGTGGGGACCACGGGCTCATTGCTAACCCAAAATTTAGCCCGGCTATTATTATAGCGATATAGGTATTGTTAGTAATGTTTTAATGCGTAGATTATTATCTTGATAACATTTTCATGATTTGGAGCTTCCTGGAGCAGTTCAAGCCTGGACGACGTCATTCCCGTAGCTAGTCATCGAATGACAGGTAGGTTATAGTTTCCCTTATCTAGACTCTGCGTATATAGACTATAACTGCTCTAATTAGTATCCTTGGGCGGGTTGCTATAGGTTGGTACCCCAAACCTTGTCCGCCTTTCTAACCATTTATTTCATACGTTGTTTGTAGTATTTGTGTAGTATTGTATATTACCCTTGTGGTTCTGTGTGACCTTGTATTGACTCTGGAACATAGATGGTGGGTTGTTTGGCAATGTCCGTGAGTCTTCAACATAGAGCTTTTATTTTAGGCTGGTTATGTCTGTTGTAGAGCTGTTGAGTCTGTGCAGGACCGGTAGTAATGTTTGTGAGCCGTTGGGCTAATTTATATTTGTATGCGAGCATATCATCCATGAAAAAGGGTTTTCCCTGCATGTTTTATAACTATTTTGTTCTCGAGCCTACTATAGACGGTTTTCTAAATCTTGCATGGCCCTGGGGGCCCATTTTCGGTATAAATGATGGTAAAACAGGATTTGGATGATTTCAAACTTGATTTTTCCTATTGATACTAGGCTTGGCAGGGCCGTAACACTAGACTTGATTTTCTACTGATACTAGGCTCGACAAGGCCGTATCACTAGACTTGATTTATTACTGATTTAGACCCGAGTATCCTTCGGGCACCCTTTGAGAGGGTTATTGAGACTTTTACTACTATTTTAGACCCGGTTCGATCTCGGGCATATACTATGAGGTTTTGAGTTTTGAGCTACTATTTGAGATCGTTGGGCAATGTATGTGGTCGACGAGTAGGCCTCCATGGACCCTGTCGATCCAAGACCAGGGTCCTTGGGCTGCGTATGCTGGATAAGGGGTGTACGATGTAGGAGAGGTACACGGGTAGAGTCCTTTCATAGGTCCTGCCTCTATATGGACCCTTGAGGTTTCTGAGGGTGAACATACTGGTTACTTTCACATCATATCATTATCATACATTTGGCACACCCATTCCACCCTTGTTTGCTGTGTGTTCAGTGTATGCTCCGGTTGTATGGGCGGCCATAGGATTTGTTTTCACTTGATTGTGTTCCTCGATTGTATAGGTGGCCATCGGGACTGTAGGTAGATTATGTTACTTCTATCATTTCGTAGAACTAGTATGGACTTTTGGTATCGATTGGATGAATGGTTTTAGCTTGTTGAGGCATCATCCTTGGGACTGAGATTATTGAGGGGCTAGTGGATCCCATCTTACTGAGATGCTGATTATCTAGCTTTCTGAGCGAGCTTGGGGTTTGAGTCCTGTTTTATCCTAGCTTTAGTAGCAGATTTGGATACTTTTGTGTTAGTTATTCCATCTTAGGCTTTGACTTGTGAGTTGTTTACGGCTATTTTATCTTGGTATTTGATATCTTAGGCTTGTTTCTGTTAGTTTATAATTTCTAGTCGTTTGTTGGCTTGCTTTCCTTCTTTTTCATCATTTTTGAGGTTACCGGTATATCACCCATCTCTTTAAACTCTCATTATATATACTGCTGTTGCAAGGATCCTAGGTGCGTCTTTTTCCTTCTTTCACCTGAGTATCTGTGTATGTGTATCTTATGTGCTAGCATGTTATTCATGTACTCTTGGTTGGATTACTCATTTGCTAGTTTCCTTGTGTTTCTTCCTTGTTTTCTTTGACTTTCTTCTTGTATTCTACTTCTTATGGCTTTTATATTTTATATGTGCTCAGTCAACCAATGATGCCTACTGGGTACCCATTGTTTAGCAATTGGTACTCATACTACACTTCTGCATTTTTTGGTGCAGATATCAGTTGAACTTTCGCCTTTGATCGCGTTGGAGACTCGTGCAACTTTTGAATCTTTGAGACTAGGGTGAGCGCCTGACGGTCGGGGCTTCCCCATATCTCATCTTTTGTACTGTTACTCTTTGTATATTCGGAGACAGTTGTACTTATCTTTTGTTACTTTTAACACTTGTATTCTATTATAAGCTTTTGTACTGTCGATACCATGTCTTGGGGTTGGTGTAGTTTTCTTTTATATATTTGGGTTTTTGCTTCCGCTTGTCTGTATTCTATTCTTCTCCCATTTATTTCAGCTTATCATGCGCATTAGTTAGGTAATAGTCCATTACTAACCATTCTGGGCTACGGGGATTGGTTCGCCTACTAGGGGGTTGTAAGTGACATCTTGAACTGAGAAATCGGGCCGTGAAAATGATACTTTTTAACATAGAAATATAAAACACCAGATGAACTCCCGATAAACCTGGAGGAAAAGCTACATCAGGATACCTCTCCCACATGTCTAAGGATTCCAAATGGACCAATGAATCTTTGACTGAGCTTACCTCACTTCCCAAACCTCATCACACCCTCCAGGAGTGAGATCTTGAGCAAAACTTACTCTCCTACCATGAATTCCATATCCCAGACCTTTCTATCCGCTTACTCCTTTTCCTACTCTGGGCTGTCAAGAGCTTATCCTAAATTACCTTAAACTTCTCCAATGACTCTCTCAAAAGATCAGGAGCCCATGGTCTTACCTCAAAAGCATCAAACCAACCAATAGGGTACCTACATCTCCTCCCACACAAAGTCTCAAACAGAGCTATATCAATGCTCGAATGATAACTATTATTATAAGCGAACTCTGGCAAAGGCAAAAACTGGTCCCAATGACCACCAAAATCTATCACATAAACTCAGAGCATATCTTCCCGAACCTAAATCATCCTCTCAGACTGCCTATTGGAATTAGGGTGAAACGTTGTACTAAGTCCAGCCTAGTGCCCAACTCAGCCTGCAAAGTCCTCCAAAAATTAGAATAAACTATGTACCTCTATCTGAGATAATAGAAACTAAAACTCCATGCAATTGAACAACCTCTCAGATGTACAACTTGGCCAATTTATCTGCATTATAATTCACCTTAACTGGTATAAAATGCACAAACTTAGTCAACCTGTCAACAATAACCCATATGGAGTCAAATTTGCCCAAGGTCTTTGGAAGATCAACCACAAAATCCATCACTATCCTTGACCACTTCCATCTAAGAATGGGCATCCTCTGAAGCATCCCTCCGTGTCTCAGGTTCTCATACTTTGCCTGCTGATAATTTAGACAATGGGAAACAAATTCTACAATATCATGCTTCATCCTACCCTACCAATAGTGCCATCTCAGATCATGGTACATCTTGGTGGCACCAGGATGTATAGGATATCTCGAACTGTGAGCCTCTAACAGGATAGTCTTAATGAGATCATCAATATGGGGAACATATACACAATACTTTATCCTTAAGACACCTTCATCATCAATCATTGCCTCCTTGGCCTCTCCCTGTAAGACCTTACCATGAATCTTACTCAACTTGGCATTCTCGAACTGTCTGGCCTTAATCTGCTCCAGAAATGATGATTTTGCTTTCACACAAGCCAATACTCCACCAAATTCGGACACATTAAGTCTCATAAAACTGTTAGCTAAAATTCGAACCTCTCTAGCCAACGGATGCTTCGTAGCCTCCAAACAAGACACCCTACCCATACTTTCGGGCTTTCCTCAGAGCATCTGCCACCATATTAGCCTTACCTGGATGGTATAAAATAGTGATATCATAATCCTTGAGTAGTTCCATCCATCTCCACTACCTCAAGTTAAGATCTCTCTGTGTAAAGACATGCTACAAACTAGGATGATCAGTTAATACCTCACAACAAACACTATAGAGGTAGTGCCTCCAAATCTTTAAAGCAAACAACACTACTGCCAATTCTAAGTCATGCGTGGATAGTTCTTTACATGTACCTTCAACTATCTAGAAGTATACATAGTGACCTTCTTATCCTACATCAAAACACCCAAACAAAAATATGAAGCATCACAATAAACTACAAAATCCTTACCCTTCACAGGCAATGCTAGGATAGAAGCTGTAGTTAATAGAGTCTTGAGATTTTGAAAGATCTCCACACACTCATTGGACCACTGAGATGGTTCATCATTCTAAGTTAAATGGGTTAACTGAGAAGTAATAGAAGAAACCCTTTCACAAACCGGCGATAGTAGATAGCCAACCCCACAAAACTATGGATCTCTGTGACTGAAGAGGGTCTAGACCAACTCTTAACTGCCTCCACCTTCTGTGGATCAATCATAATCCCTTCCTTCAAAAATACATGCCCAAAGAAGGACACAGTAGCCAACCAAAAATCACATTTAGAGAACTTAACATATAACTGCTTTTTTTTTTCAACAACCCTAAAACAATTCTTAGATAGTTCTCATGTTCCTCCTTTCTCCTCCAATACACCAGTATATCATCCGCACATCAATGACGATAACTGATAATGCTCAAATGCACTCTCCAATAGGAGGTGATAGTGATCATCAGAGCAAAAATTTTTTTTTATTCCCAACGGAAGTCGAGGTCGATTCCACGGAGAATGGTCATGATGAGTTGCCAAGAGATTATCGTATATCAATCAAGAAGAGAGTAATTGTTCAAATAACATAAAAAGTAAATTAGGGGGAAAACAGGGAATTGAGAATCTGTCACAATCGCAATTCAAACAAGAAAGTAAAGTAAGCAAGGGATTTGTAATAAAATGAGAGAACAACTAAGGGTATGCTTCTGATGGGATTCGAACGTGGGTTAGGGTACTTGCTCAATTATGAAAATTCTTAATAAAAAATATGGGTTAATGTAAATCTTTCGATCTTCCAAATATTTATCCAATGGTCTTTGTTCAAGCACTATGGTTTCAACACAAACCAACCGATACAAGCTTGGGGAAGTCATGCTATTTCTAGCTTAGACTCTTAAATGAGTGTTTTCCAGTGATTAAGCTATTTCTAGCCTCAATCTAGATGGAAATCCCATGTACCCACTATTGAATTCACATCCGAAATCATAAACTCCTCTATCAAGCAAGAGGACAACCAAGTAAGTTCAACCAATGTTTGCAACTATCAATTTTAAAGTTAAAACATGGAGAATTCAATAGACCCACATCAGTTTAGTAATTATAAGCATAATTAAACAAGACCCATACCCAAATTCAAATACCCATCATAAACATACCTCTAGACAAGGAAATTAGCCACTCATGCTAAGGAAATAAGAGATTATACCAATTGGGTAATTCAAATTTCCACTCATAGTTCTGCCAATATCCAATATCCAAGCTCAATTTGTACAATAATGGTGGAATCTCAAGGTAGAAGATGAGAAAACTGTAGCTCACTCACTATCTTCCTTGGGAAACTCTCCCTATGGAAAACTATTCAATTGTGTAAAAACAATCGAAAAAACTCTCAGGTACACACCCCAAAAAGGGTTTTAAAAGTTTCCCAAAATGTTACTTGAAAGTTGACAAAATTGCCCCTCGGGCATAGTGCGATGCGACATGTGGCGCGACATGTGGTCGCACTATGCATTGTGTGCATCACACACCTTCACTCCAGCAAACCAGTGACTTTAGCATTAGTCCGGTGTCATGCAAAGGGAGGTGCGGTCCGCCTCATGCATTGTGCATGTCGCATGTGGATCGCACCTCTCGGCAGATTCTTCATTGATTTTGATCACCTTAACATTTCAACTCCTTTTCGGTCCAATTTCTTGTTTTCTACTTTTAATCAAGAGTACCTACATTTGCATCAATAAAGGCAATAAGTATATCTAAATCTTATCAAAACATGACAATAATTCATAAATAATGGCTTAATAAATTGGTAGATTACCAACTTATCAAACTCCTAAACTTGAACTATTGTTTGTCCTCAAGGAAGATACTCATAAAGTGAGGAATGAATTATGCTCTAAAACTCAATGGGGTGCACACAAGATTACTCTATTCTAAAAACTAAGAAAAATAACAAAAAGTCTAAAACAAAAAGACTCAACTACAATGCTCATCTCAATTTGGACCACCACATTCTCAAGGCAATTGCTCATTTCAAAACATTCATCAAAAGGACTTCATTTCTCATTCAAAAATAGGGGAATTTGTCGTTCAAAATAAGATCAAGATTCTCAAGTCATTGGCATGGAACTTCAAGGTTTTCCTTGAGATTTGCCACACAACTTGTCTCACTCATTCCTCTCAATTGAAATAGAGACTTCATCATTCCTTTGAAGTGTGCGATGCTACTCACCACAAGAGAGAATTCCACTCACAATCATGCAATTCATAAAACAAAGGGATTATAAGAGAACCCAAAGACTCTCACTCTCTCAAAGAAGTTCAAGTGTATATATATCGAACCATAGGCTTACCTTTCATGTAATTTGCCACTAATGTAGAGTTACCGAGTTTGAAATCACTAAGGACTTGTGGGTTACGATGTTGGATAGGACTAAGGTGAAGATTGCATTTGCCTCAAGTGACTAAGACTCCCTAATCCTCCATATGATCATTCAAACACCGCTCACATTTTTTAACAATAACTTCACCTTATTTCTCCCTCACACTATCCAAACTTTCCCTTCAAACTTGATCATTTGACATCCTTATATCACCTTCACTTGGTAGTACCAAATTCTTTCTTTCTTTTGGTTTGCTCATCTCATTGGGAATTTTGGAGAATATTTTGATTTCATTCATAAGGTGATACCTTGCATTGAAGCACAACTCCTTTCTTCTCCATCTTAGTACATGTAACCCCAAACTTAGGCATTTGCCTATATCATCATTTCAATTCCCCCCAAACTTAGGCTTTTAGCCATATTTCACTTTCAAGCTATTAGGGAGGACGGATGCAAAAATTTAGGTTCCAAAAATGGTCAAGGTATCAACATGGTGCCAAAGAAAAGTCACAAGCTTAAAGGGGCTTACTAGGATCAATGTAAAGGGAAGTCAATTTGGGTGAAGTGGCTATTCAAAGAGGGCCTAAGGTCATCTTTCAAGCTCGGTGACATCTAGGATCTTGCCTTGAATCACATTTGAGGCAAGGTCTAGATGACACATGCATATAAGAGTCAGGTATATCCTTAACACACAAGGCATCACAACACAAGAATTATCACAACAAGTCTCAAAATCAATTGGGACAAATGACTTTTAACAAGCTATTCTGAGTCCTTTACACATTCATTTCTGAATTGATCAAGCTAAATGGGGAGTGTGCAAGGCATGACAAGAGAATGCTTTATTCAAAATCATTTTCCCTCTTTCCTTTAATTTTCAAAACCCTCTTGCCAAGAATTTTTTTTGGTGGGCCCATTTTGAGACAAGCAAATCATAGACTCAAATTAAAACTAAAACTTGGAATTTTCCCTTAAGAAAGTTGCCTCTCAATATGTCATAGGAAAACACCAACCCGGTATGACACAATAATAAACAAAAGGAAAATAAAAGAAAATATTTTTCTCCTTGGGAAAGAACCATGATATGAAGAAAACCCTTGGAATTTATTCACTAATCTAATATTAACAAGGCGATCAAATACTTTAAGAGCTTATGAACCAATTGAAAACAAGCCTTGGCGAAGGGACTAAGCGCATTTGCAAAGTACGGGTACTGAAATAATGGAATCATGCAGAACCAACCCAGTAAGATCGCACATTCTCACACACAAAAATAAAGCATCAAGCCCAAGCCCGACAAGGGCACCATTAAATCACAACAATTCATTGATTAAACCACAAGCAAGATCCCTGATAATGAATAATTATAGCCCCCACACTTAAACTAAGCATTGCCCTCGATGCACAAAAAATTATACAAATAAGAATGAGTGCAAAAACTCCCTGAGATGCTAAATCTGATGACAACGCCTCTTTGAATAAAATTAATGTGCTGTCCTAGAAAGCTTGGGTCTTGGAGATGATGGTGGTGGCCTGTAAGCATGCTCTGAATCTATGAAAAATCATTCCACCAATGGAATTGAGGGGTCCTATCACACCTGAAAGAGTCTAGATGGATCCACAACCTCCCACTTATCCTAACACGTCATCAATTCATAGTATGAAGGAGGAGGAGCGGCCCAGCTGGGCTTAGGATGATGCCTCCATTCCAACACATCAGAGTGATAGTGATCTGGGTAGTGCTGGGTAGGTGGTACAGTGGTATCGAAAGCTGTCAAGGTTGGCTCAATAACCTCTTGGATCTCAGATGTGCCTTCTTCATTATTTGGGTCCCAACCCGTGCATCAATCATCAGGAGGACTATCATTCCTCAGAGGAGAAAGTGAATTTGGGGCCGGTAAATTGAGATCCCAATTAGAGGTTTTTGGCTTAGCCTGTGGTACCATCTGCCTGAGATCATGAACTTTCACTTCCATGGTATCAATTTGAGCGCAAATTTTGCTCACACTAGTTGTTACCGACTTCAAAGCTGATTTGTTAGTGGATTGAATCATGCTTGGGATGTCCCTAGCTATCTTGTGCAAGCGCTCCTCATTGTGGCAAACAACTTGAGCAAACTTGAGTAACCCACTTAAAGCATTATCAACCAGAGGAGCCATATGGGTTTTATGTGGTACTTCATGAGGGGGATATGAAATATCCGCATCATCATGAGCGACATTCTCGGCCTGTGCATTTCTAGCCATGGAACTTAGAGTGTGAGCAAGGTATCTTTTCTTGACATATGGAGCATCTTTGCCCTGCCTTGTGTCCAAGTAAACCATGCCAGTGGCTTGGCTAATCTTGTCCAATGGTCGAAATAGAGGGATTTTTTCCTGGAAGCACAGAAGGCATATGAGAACAGAAAAGGCCATGGAGGTGGACTCGTGTCTAGCTCTCCGCTTGAGTTATTCGACAATGATTTCCTCTTTATGTATTGGGAGACTAGTCATGCTATGTTCGGCAATGAGAATGGCCACCTCTATAGTCACTTTAGTGGTATGACTAGTTGGGATGAGTCGTGGGAATACAAATTCCAACCACATCCGAGCTTCAAACTTAAGATCTGATCAATAGATGGGTCCTTTTGAGATGGCCCAGAAAGGAGTTCCGTTGGAGATGATACTAGAAACCCACTCGTACTAGTCCTCCTTTATAGTCACACCTTCCAAATATCTCAACACCGGAATTGGTTCATCATCCCATATAGAAAATTTATGGATGCTAGGGTAATATTCACTTCCTTGCCCCTCATTAAAACTAAATCAAGGCATGGTAGCTTTATTGTCTTGCCCTTATTCTTTAAAATGTCTTTAGCCCGCTATGAGGCATAAAACTTGCGTACCAACTCACGGAAATATGGGCCACGAGTTTTGGCGAAGTGTTCCCAGATCCTTATACGAAACTATTTGGCTATGTTTGGGAAATCAACTTTGAAGGCTTCCACATCAAACCCTTTTTATTTCGAGAATGGTCGCTTTTCCCAAAACTTAAGATAGTAAGCCTCCATCCTCTCGAGACCAAATCTAATTTTTGACTCAGATGGATCCACACTTTGCACAAAAGACCCTGGAATTTTAGAGGTTGAGGCTTGATCGGTGGCATATCTTTTTTCATGGCTCCTATGAGAAGTCATGTTCTTGCAACTAGATGTTAGCACAAGAAACCACGCGGGAACTGATTTGTAAGAAAGAGAAAGAACTACCAAACCTAAGGAAGTAGAATGCAAAGAAGATGAAAAACACAATAGGTGACTGATGGCTTGTGCGATTCACGTGCGGACCGCACCAGAAGAAGTGCGCATCGCACGTGGCATCGCACAGGCTACCAGAAACTTGTGTTGATTTTTGCTTTGGGGTATAATGTATGGTGCAAATTGCACCAGTCATTGTGCATGTTGCAAAGTGTTTCGCCCCTCAAAATAGTGAACTGGTAGCATTAAGGAACAAAGTGCGATGCTTTGTGCATTTTGAACATAGAGATTTGCGTGTCGCATGCGAAACGCACATAACAACAGATGGAATTTTTTAACTCCTTATTTTCATGTGTGTTACGTATGTGTCCTGCAAAGCAATATCTGTGGAATGAACATGGAATTAAGGTAAAAAAAACAAAATTTTAATAGGGCTATGCATAGCATGATCAAAACCCTAATTATCCGGGTACTCAGACTTCCCCGAAAAACTCAACACAATTCAAAATCAAGGATAGGCTCAATGATTTCCCTTATGAAGGATGTTACCCCATCTATCATTGGGAACATCAAGTCTTCAATTAAAAATCAGGAGGCACATTCAATCAACAACCATTTTATACCCCCCAACCAAGAACATTAGCCCAACTAACATATTCAATTCAAACAGATCATGGGCACAATGGTAGTAACATTTTCAGCCTCAAAACTCATGATCAACCAAAAACCTTGTGAAGATGATGATTTTCCATTAAGAATGTCATCACCCAATCTATCATAAGGCCAAATCATACACTAACTCAAGTGGGTTACACAGGCTTCACCCCAAACACAAATTTTAAGGCTAAAAATTAACACCAATCAATATGCATTATCATAAAAACAAGATCTACCAAGTTAATCCTAAGCAACAACAACAATATGCACCAAAATTGAGAATCCAAATTTTTTGGATCTCACCCAAAAATCAACATGGAAGATTTAATAAGCATGCTTCACTATATGAGTTCCCAATCTCTACAAAAACACATATTTAACATCGGAGAACTTACCACAAGTGAAGATGAGAAGGTAGGACGAAAAAATTTGAGCTTTTAAAGTGCCAACAATGGAGACCCACTTTTTCAACCGGAGAAACGAGCGCCGACCAGGCGGTGAAGCGACGATGATGGATTTGGGTGAAAAAGGAGAAGATTTTGGTGGAAGTTTGAGGGATTTTAGGGGATTTGAGGGGATTTTAGGGGAACAAAAGAAGAGAAAAGAAGAACAAAGGTCACCAGGTCAGTCTCAAGGTCGGATCGGTCAATGGGTAGGTCAACATAATTTAAAAAAAACTTACCTTGGTGCACCGCAATGTGCAATTCGCACAAGCCAATGTGCGGCTCACACGTTGCTTCGCACTAGCTGGTTTCTTGCCTAAAAGTTGCCCATCTTTCTGACTTGGGGTGCGAAAGAGGTGCAACAAGCACAATGGGATGTGCAAAATGCACAACCTATCACACGTCACCTCTAATTTCAATTTTGTTTCCCAGCTTTCTGGTTTATGGTGTGGTGCTTCGTGCAATGCACATAATTGCCTGTGCAAACCGCACAACCTTCCAAACGCATGTCACTATATTCTTTTTCCACTTAGTCATTTTTCCTTTCTATGCATTCCTAAAACACACCAAAAATTACAAAAGGTAATGAAAATAGAAAGTTATGTAGTGGCTCGATGATAGTACCTCAATCCTCAATCATTATCCGGAGGCATGCCAATCCGGTTGGCATGGCCCCATCCCAAGAAAGGGAATTGCTCCTTCAATATTCTTATTGCATCATCTTGTGTCCAAGGTGGCAACATCATAGGCTCGGGTACCTCTTTCTTCATAAACTCACCATGGTCATCCACCAACTTGCCCTCAACATTGATCACAGACATAACTCAAAACTCATCCGGAGGTCTTGTGGGTTGGCATACATTAAAAGTGACTTCTTTTATTCCAACATGGAACTTGAGTTCCCCGAGTTCCACATCAATCAAAGCTCTCCCGGTTGCCAATAATGGTCACCCCAATATGATGGGAACCTCAAGATCCACCTCACAATCCAAGACAACAAAATCAGCTGGTAGGATGAACTTGTTGCCTTTGATCAACATATCAAATAGGATACCTACCAGACATTTGATGGACCTATTAGCCATGAAAAATATCATAGGTGTAGGCTTGGGGGTACCCATGCCTAACTTCTTGAAAATCACTAGGGGTATCAAGTTGATACCTACCCCTAAATAACACAAAGCCTTTCAGAACACAAACACCTCAATAGTGCAAGGAATAATGAATGCACCCGGGTCTTTCTATTTTGTAGCAATATTTCTTGTCATCACAATACTACAGTTGTGTGATATTTCCATGGTGCCCACATAAACTACAGACTTTTTCTTGAGAAGATCCTTCATGAACTTTGCATACCCAGACATTTGCATTAGTGCATCGACCAAAGGGATGTTGATGGACTACTTGCTAAATATACCCGCAAATTTCTTGAATTGATTCTCCTCCTTCTTCTTGGTCAAACTTTGAGGGTAAGGAGAAGGTCCTTTTGGCATAGGATGTGAAACATTCGGTACACTAGGAACTTCCTCCTCGATATCAATAGTAACTTGAGAAGGAGGGTCAGCCTCATCCTTCTCTTCATTCATGTGATCATCATTAGAGCTCATGTTGGGTGCACTAGGCTTCACCCTAACCACTGGATTTTCATCCACTTCATTCTCAAGCAAAACGTCCTCTTCTATTTTATCATTTGGCTCTATAACAACCTCGTTAGATGGCTTCTTCACCCAACTACACATTCATCCACTTCTAATGACAATTGCCATAATATGGCCATCATTCTTTGGGTTCACAATAGTGTAACTTGGAAGTGTCTCCTTCATCCGCAGATTCATTTGTGAAGATAGGTGATTCATTTATGCCTCAAGATGTTTGATAGAAGCCGAGTGTGAGCTCATCGTTTGGTGAAGAGTTGACACTTTGCTCTTTAGATCCTTCATCTTACTATCAGTTGACTCAACCTTTTTCAATACTAAAGACAACATATCTTCAATTTTCGAATGTCTGGGTTGCTCACGGTAGGTTGATATGCATGGGCATCGTCCTTGGGTGGAGGAACATAAGGATTTGAGCTTCGGTGATTATACCACTTACCTTCTCTCTCATTATATCTCCAATTACCTTCACGCTCTTTATCTTTGATCTAA
The DNA here is from genome assembly GCA_003996215.1 of Jaltomata sinuosa. Classification (NCBI taxonomy): domain Eukaryota; kingdom Viridiplantae; phylum Streptophyta; class Magnoliopsida; order Solanales; family Solanaceae; genus Jaltomata; species Jaltomata sinuosa. The sequence goes on along the minus strand of QJPP01000237.1, from coordinate 124,572 downwards.
CCTTAATTCTCGTCCCTCGGGCGCCAATACCCAGGTCGAGAACCCATCAATAGATAGCAAATTTTCCCATCCACAATAGTAAATACATCCTCATTATTACCTTTAATCTCAGGAGTACTCACAACATTCACATTCTTAGTATTTACAGCCCCCATCATGTTTTTAGCCAAAAGATAAATTTGTGTCAACATCTTGGCCATAGCTTCATCTCTCTCCTCATCCTTATGGTGCATTTCATTCATCAACATCTGCCTTTCTAATGTGCCAAGCATGATTTATCTTGGTCATCCTTTCTAAAAGAGCTGAGGCAAGACCATATGGTTGGTCCATGAATGTTCAACCTGCAAGGTTGTTTGCAACAGATTTGTTCATTGAATTCAAGGCCCTATAAAAACTTTAGAGGAGGACATTATCAGCGAGTCCATGATTGGGACATAGCAAGAGCTTCTTTTTAAACCATAGCCATGCTTCATGCAATGGCTCATCAAGGATTTGTGAAAGTTTATGATGTCTTCCCTTAGTTGCATCATTCTAGAGGGAGGGGAGAATCGCACAATAAATGCCTCTACCAATCCATTCGGTGTGGTAATTGAGCCTTCCAGAAGCTCTTCCAACCAAGCCGTTCCTTCCCCAGTAAGGGATAAGGGAAATAAACAAAGCCGGATGGACTTTTTAGGGATTTTTTGAAAATAAAGGACTGACATATGTTGATGAAGTTTCGAATATGCCTATTTGCATCCTCATACATAGCCCCTCCAAATAATCCTTTCATTTGAATTAGGTGGAGCATAGTGCTTGTAACATGAAATACGACATTGCCAACTGTGGGAGGTGGGTGGATTGCACCTACCCTACCTTAGAATATGGGCTCATGATCAACATCCATGTATCAGTTTACACTTTCATTGTCACCCACTTTGCTCATGGGAAACCTGTTTAACAATCAAAAACAATAAAACAAAGTAAAAATGAAAAAAACTCACAAAGTGATTTCAAACGCCAATCAAAAGGCTACTCAAAAACCATTCCCCGGTAACAACACCATTTTTGATAACACTCAAATACACTCTCTAATAGGAGGTGATAGCAAGCGTCAGAGCAAAACAATTTTTTTATTCTCGATGGGAGTCGGGGTCGATTCCATAAAGAATGGTCATAATGAGTCGCAAAGAGATTATCGTATGTTAATCAAGAAGAGAGTAATTGTTCAAATAACACAAAAAGTAAATTAGAAGGAAAATAGGGAATTGGAAATCTGTTACAATCGTAATTCAAACAAGAAAGTAAAGTAAGCAAGGGATTTGTCATCAAATGAGAGGATGACTAAGGGTATGTTTCCAATGGGATTCGAACGGGGGTCAGGGTACTTGCTCAATTATGCAAATTCTTAATAAATGATATGGTAGCATTGATTTTAGCCATGAATATCAATCTTTTGATCTTCCAAACATTTATCCAATGGTCTTTGTTCAAGCACCGTGGTTTCAACACAAACCAACCAATACAAGCTTAGGGAAGTCATACTATTTCTAGCTTAGACTCTTAAATGGTTTTTTTTCATCGATTAAGCTATTTCTAGCCTCAATCTAGATGGAAATCCCAAGTACCCACTATTGAATTCTCATCCGAAATTATGAACTCCTCTTTCAAGCAAGAACACAATCAAGTAAGTTCAACCAATGTTTGCAACCATTAATTTTAGAGTTAAAACATGGAAAATTCAATATACCCACATCAATTTAGTAATTATAAGTACAATTAAACAAGACCCATACCAAAATTCAAATACCTATCATAAACATACCCCTAAACAAGGAAATTAGCCATTCATGCTAAGGAAATAAGAGATTATACCAATTGGGTAATTCAAATTTCCATTCATAGTTGTCCCAAAATCCAATATCCAAGCTCAATTTGTATAATAATGGTGGAATCTCAAGGTAGAAGATGAGAAACTTGAAGTTCACTCACTATCTTACTCGGGAAACTCTCCTTATGGAAAACTATTCAATATTGTGTAAAAACTATCCAAAAAACTCTCAGTTACACACCGTAAAAGGGTTTTATAATTGTCCCCAAACATCACTTGAAAGTTGACAAAATTGCCCCTCGGGCATGGTGCAACGCGACATGCAGCGTGATGTGTGGTTGCACCATGCATTGTGCACGTCGCACACCTTCACTCTAGCAAACCAGTGACTTCAGCATTAGTCGGGTGTCATGCGAAGGGAGGTGCGGTCCACCTCATGCATTGTGCATGTATCCTGTGGATCGCACCTCTCAGCAGATTCTTCATTGATTTTGATCACCTTCAGACTTCAACTCCTTTTGAGCTCTTTTGGATCAAATTCCTTGTTTTTTACTTTTAACCAAGAAACTACATTTGCATCAATAAAGGCAATAAGTACCTCTAAATCTTATCAAAACATGGCAATAATTCATGAATAAAGGCTCAATAAGTTGGTAGATTACCAACTTATCAATATCTCACACTCAGATCTGCACCAGGAAGATGCATAAGTGTAGCATGAGTACTAATTTCAAAGCAACGGGTACCCAGTAGGCATCATATACCGACTAAGCATATATAAGATATAAAAGTAGTACAAAGCAGATAAGAAAGAAGTAGTCACAAAAAAACAGAGGAAAACACATGGGTGATAGCAATAAATAGAAGGCAAGGAGAATATAAGTACGTTATGCTAGCCACAAAAGATATATCGCAGAACACATATGAAAGAGTAGAGAACGCACCTAGATCCTTGTAACAACAATATATATACGGGGAGTTTAACGAGCATGGTGGTATACCAGTAACCTCAATAATAGGGAAAGAAGGAAAATCAACTAAACATAATCATACTAACAATACAACTCACAAGGTTAGGATGATCGATCAATAAGTAACAACTACTACAATAGGAGTGAGTAATCTAACCTACCTACAGTCCCAAAGGGCGCCCATACACCCGAGGAACACATACAACTGAAAACAAACCCTTCGGCATCCCATACTACCAGAGCGTACACTCAACAAATAGCAAACAAGGGTGGAACCGTGCAAACAATGTATGATATGATATGAAATACCAATGGTACCATATGCACCTCCTTTGGTTCCCATAGGCCCAGTAGGTAGGACCAATTGAAGGCTTCCCCCGTACACCTCTACTCCACTATATACCCTTCCTTCAGCACCCTCGGCCCATGGCCCCTAGTCCGGATTGGCAAGGTCTATGGAGGTCTCTAAGACCACATACAAACTCTCAGTATCTCAAAATCCATGCCCACTCTATCCGAGTATAAAATGAGTAAAAAGGTCATGTTTAGTGCTCTGGCCCAGCCGAGCCTAGTATCTTATATGCCCAAGTTACACCTCCTTTTGGAAGCATAAAGAGGTCGCTATTCAAATATAGAACCCAATGAAGGTTGGGGTCAATCTCACAGGGAATATGGAAGGACTAGGTTCAATTATGTTTACTCGCACTCTTAGTTGTTTATTTCCTTACAAGGGGGGTTTATTGTAACAAGTAGTAATTGTAATTCAAATTTGAAAAAGTAACAAAGTAACAGTTTCAAGTGTTGTAATCAATAATAGAAGCGACTAGGGTAGTGTTCCCCATGAGATCATAACTTAGTAAGGCATTGTACTTAGTTTTGGTGCTTAGCATGCAAGATATGTAAGTTAGGTTCACCTAAATGGTTGGTCCCCTAGATAGATGAATTTTACCATGCGACTTTGTTTGTCTATGGGTGTATGCTTTACTAACCCTTACCTTTGACCTCAGATTAGCTATTTCTGGATAAGGTCAAGCTATTAGATGAGGGTTGATACCCTCAAATATCCATTGTAACCAACAGTTTTGCCATTCGTTACCTCCTTGGTCTGACAAGTAAGAATAAGGTTATAACATTTTAAACCGTTAAAAATCAATCAAAGCGAAGGGAAGAACAATGCATCCATAAATACCGTCCTAGAATTACCAAGTACTTTGCCTACTTAGTTAATCCTTCATGGTTCCCACAACCCTAGTTGTGGAATTAGCTACTCATGGTTGTCAGAAGATAACCAGATTTAGATGAAGAAATAATGATTATAACTTACAAGAACAAGTAAAGAAAATCAGAAATCTTGAATCCTCAAGAACACTTCAATAAATCAAGAACAATTTTTAGATTCTCAAAACTGTGTTATGATGTCTCCATAATACGTAAATAATGTGTAACAATATGTAAGTAGTGCGTAACTCTCAAAATAAAACCTAAGGGAAGGTATTTATAGACAAAATAGACCAAATCCTAACTAATCTAGGAGAGCTGGATGCGGTAGTTCAGACGGGCAAGCCCCACGGGCCATCGTGGGTGCCTGTCGGACATTCTATCACTTTGTGTATCAGGCTCTCTACCTTGTTTCCACAGACAACTGCAATGGGCCATCGTGGTCACCACTCCCATCATGGGCAGCTCATTGTCTAGCAGCTTTACTTCTACAATTGCCTTTGGCTCATTTTGATGGGCTCTGCGACATCCCATCGTGGCTCTCATGGGCGTCATGGCTTCTTATCAGACTTAACATAGTAGCTTCAGTTCCACTAGTCCATTCCCATGGGCAAGTGTGATAACCCGTGGCTTCTCGGATGCCCGTCGTGGCTGGACGTAGGACTTAGTTTTTCCTTCAATTCTTTCTATCTCATCCTGATGCCTTATCCCACGGGCCGTGGTAGATCCCACGCCCATGGGGCATGCCTTTTTACCCAGAAAACTGCAACTCTTTGGTCCTTTATCTTTTCAACAGTTTTCCTTGCACATGTAACAAACGAACATCATATCCAACAAAACACACTTAAGGATTCCCAAAATCCTTAGTTTTAAGTATCAAAAGTGTCGTGAAATCCCAGCACATCAACACCTCAACTTAGAATGTTTGCTTGTCCTCAAGCAACAAATTAAAATACAAACTAAAAGGACCCTTAAGTAAAAGGAAACTAGGAACTACAACAACAATATGGTTCAAACATCCTTTCAGTCCATAAAATCTGTACCCTCTCCATATCAGTTCAAAACCAGTGCATGCATACAAGTCATTAAGACAACACAAGACAGATCCATGAATGATGACATTATATTCATGAGAAAGATAACATACACATCAGACATTCATACCAAATAGTCAGTAATCACAGTCTACTCTAGTGCCCTAACAATAAAGAAGTCCCACTCATATAGAATTGAATTCAACAAATAGGGACTGGAAATACGCTCACTCTCGCAAAGAAATTCAAGCTGTACATGCGCAATACCATAGGCTTGCCCTTATTTTCTATGTCTTGGCTTTCAAACAGTTTGGTTACGATCACTATAGGACTTTGTTAGGATTGTAATAAAGGCTTAAGGATGTGAATGGTATATTTGGATGATAGTGACTACGCCCTCCTTGACACTACAATTACTTCTTATTTTCCACTTTTTAGCCCACAATATTTTCCTCCCTTATTCTCCTTTCTTGTTATTTTTTCACTTTAATCAAGTTTCGGGTATGGCTTTTATTGCATTTTTGCACTTTTTTCATGTTTTAATTTTTTACTTTCTATTTCTCTTTTCTTTTTCTAGCACACAAACCATACCCGTTATCTTCCTTTTCAACACTAACCCGATCTTTTCGTACCCCAATCTTCCTACTTACCCTTACAGTAGCCACCCTCAACTTAGGCGTTTAGCCTGAGTTGAGGTACACACTGTCCAAGGAGGGACCGTGGCCAAAATAAAGGTTTATAGAAAACAGGAAAGGTGAACAGGCTAACAAAAAAAAGGATTAATTTAGGCTCAAATACAGGGATCAAAGGGAATCAATTTTTTTTCTTCATTTGGTAGGTCATTTGGCTTATGGTGCAAACTGCACCTCTTCACACGAAGCCTCTAATATTAGCTGAAGTCACTAGTAAAACTAAAGATAGTGTGCGATGCGCACATCACGACATGCGAACCACACGTCTCATCGAATGCCACTCGAAGGGTAATTTTATCAAGAAAATTAGTGACATTTTGGGAAACTATAAAAAGCCAATTTAGGCATAATTGTAGAAAAAAAGAGACTTCAATCCAGAATTTTCTGAAGTAAATTTTAGCTTTGAGAACATGTTTTCCTCTCCAAGAAGAAGAGGGTTTCAATCCATTCTCTCTTTCAAATCTTGGTTAACCATTTGTGTACAAAAATTGAGCTTAGAACTATAAATTACACTTGAATGAAGAGTAATTTGACTTACCCATTTGGTATATCTCTTTCCTTTATTATGAGTAGCTAATTTCAATTGTCTAGGGATGTGTTGATAATGGGTTCTTGACAAATGGGTATGGGTGTTGTTAATTCTTACTTATAATTGCTTATTTGACATGGGTCTAGTAGTTCACCAAGTTTTAACCCTAAAATTGGTGGTTGCAAACATTAATTTTCATTACTTGACTATGTTGTTGCTTGAAAGAAAATTTCATAGTTTCAAATGTGAATTTACTAGTGGGAACTTGGGACTCTATTCAGATTTGAGGCTAGAAATAGCTCATATCAACGGAATCACCCATTTAAAGGTCTAAACTAGAGATAGTGTGACCTCCTCAAGCTTGATCTTGGTTGTTTGTTGAATTAACCGATAGTTCTCTAACTGGGATTATCGGATATATGGTTGTTGATCGAGATATAAACAACTATACCCATGACCAAGGCTATCGATGTCAATGAGTGAGAATAAGTATGAATAGAAAAACATCCTATCCCACATTAAAGCCCCATTGGATACACATCCCTAGTCGTCTACTTTCATTTGAACACCCATTTTACTTTACCGTCCTGCTTGAATTGGATTTTTGTGACAGAATTCCCAATTCCCCCCAATCCTTTACTTTCTTGTTTTTAAACATTTACTCTCCTAGTGAAGTCGTTTCTCTACAATCATCATTGTGCTATCTATAAGTCTCTGTGGGTATGACCCCGACATCTGTTGGGTACTTATAAATATGTTTTGCTTGACGATCACTGATACCTCTTCATGGGAGAGTACGTTTGAGCATTTATCAAAAATGGCATCATTGATAGGGATTTGATTTGATAGCTTTTGTTGATTGTAGATTTGAAATCACTTAGAGAGTGCTTGTTTCTTTTATTTTTGTTTGTTATTTGTGTTGTAATTGAGCAGGCTAGCTTATGAGCGAGGCAGATGAAAATGAGAGCATTGACAACTTCATAGATGCCAATGAGCCTGATCCTGTGGTGCAAGGGGGTGTGGGTGCAATCCGCTTAACCCCCACGGTGGGAAATGCTGTCTTTCACGTTACTAGCACCATGCTCCACTTGATCCAAATGAAGGGCATATTTGGTGGAGCAGCACATGAAGATGCCAACCAACATATCCAAAATTTTGTGGAGATTTGCCAACCGTACATTATTCAAAATATCTCCCAAGAATCCATCCGATTGCACATATTCCCCTTTTCCTTGGCAGAGGAAGCCACGGGGTGGATGGAAGAATTGTTGGATGGGTCCATATTTTCTTGGGCTGAGTTGGTTGAGGAATTCACTTCGAGATTCTTCCCTCCATATCATATGATGCAGCTAAGAGATGAGAATACCAAGTTTAGGGAACTCCCGGATGAGCCTCTACATGAGGTTTGGGTAAGGTTCAAAAAGAAGCTTCTCTTGTGTCCAAACCATGAGTTATCAAACAACATATTGCTACAAAGTCTCTCTCGGTCGTTGAACTCTATGAATAAGTCGGTGGCTGATAACCTTGGAGGTGGCACTTTCATGGACATAGAGTTTCCCATTGCCTCAACTTTATTAGAGCGCATGACCAAAACCAACCAAGCTTGGCATACGAGAGAAGCAGATGTGTCAACTTTGGGAGAAACCTCATCTATATTAACCAATGAAATGAGGAAGAGGATGAGGAGCAATATGATATAATGGCAAAAATGATGACACAAATTGATTTGATGGCCAGGCATTTATGGGAGCTGGTGGTGCTAAGTGGTGAATACTGTGAGTACACCAAAAATCAAAGTGAGTGATGATGAGCTGATGACAGTTGTCGATGTTAAAATGTGCTTTGTGTCAGCGAGTTCTCATCCCGGGTATTATCGCCCAAGGGAAGAGAACCAAGGTTGGATACGAGATAAAGAAAGGGACAAAAATTGGTGAGATAGATACAAAGACGGTGATCGCTTCAATCACCGAAGCTCAAATCTCTATATAACTCCGAACAAAGCAGACTCTCTCTACCAACTAGGCACAAGCAACCCTTGTCATTCAAAGCTAGAGGACATGTTATCCTTGGTTCTTAGGAAGGTGGAGACAAAAAATACTGGAGTAAGTAAGCTAATGAGTGAAGTCTCAACACTTCATCAAACTGTGAGCTCTCACTCAACCTCGATCAAGCATCTTGAGGCCCTAATGAACCACCTCTCAAGACAAATGAACCCGAGGATCAAGGGGACACTGCCTAGTGATATCATCACCAATACAAAGAACGACTGATTTGAGGTAATATCATCGAGCCACAACGTTAAATCAAGAGCTACTTGGGAGGCAACCAAAGTTTCTTTACTTTATTTTTGGTTATCTTTTGTTGTTTTTGGTGTGTTTGTAGAGAATGAATGGAGTAGAAAAATTGACAAGTGAAAAAAGGACAAAAATAGGCTGTGCAGCAGACCTTGTAGACCGCATGAGCCATTGTGCAGGTCACACGGCTCACCGCACACAAAAATAAAAGGCCTGGGAGAAAATAGAAATATTGGAGGCAATGTACGCCAGGCCGTGCGGACCGCACAAGCCCAAGTGCGCATTGCACCTATATCGCATGGCAAACCAGATGCCTGGGAAAACCAGGGATGAAAAAAGAGGTGATGTGCGACACGCCATGCGATCCATAACAAGGCTGGTGCGAATCGCATGTCGCGGCGCATCAAAGGTAAAATTGGATTTTAATTGACCTAACCCGTTGACCGACCCAACTCAGAGATGAACCGGCCGGCCTTTCTTATTCTTTTTCTTTATATTCTGCCTCTTTCACCACCTTCACCATATTTTCTCTCCAACTCTCAAAATTCTCTCCCAAAACCTTCCACAAATCTTCCTACTTCTCCCAAAATCTTCTTCTCCTCTCACCCAACCATCTCTAGCGCTCCACCACCATCGCCGCCAGTCATTTCTCTAGGCATATCGATTGGGTCACCACTGTTGCTCTTCAAAAGCTCTAATTTTTACTCCTCTCTGCTTAATTTACACTTGTGGTAAGTTACCTGACGTTAAATACTTGTTTTTATGAAGGTTGGGAACTCATATTATGAAGCATTCTAGCTAGAATTGCCATGTTGTTTTGGGTGAGATCCAAAAATTTTGGGTCCCCAATTTTGAATTGTATTGAGATTTTTGCTTAGTGTCAACTTGGTCGAATTTGAATTTTGTTAATGCATATTGATTGGTAATGATTTTTATCCTTGAAATAACTGTTTAGGGTGAAGTCTAAGTAAACCACTTATGATTGATGAATGATTTGGCCCAATGATAGATTGGGTGGACGTCGCTCTTAAGGGAAAATCGTCATTTGTCATTAGGTTTTGCTTAAACTTAATTTTTGGGGCTGAATTTCATTCCTTGTATGCCCATGGTTCTTTGTTGAAGATTATCTTTGGGTGTATGATCTTGTGCGGGGAGGGGTAAATTGTTGCTAAATTCCTTGGTGTCCATTCTTGCAAGTGAGAGCTTGATATTACCGATGATAGACGGGGTAACATCCATCTTAAGGGAAGTCATTAAGTTCTTTTCTTGCTTGTTGTTTTTGTCAATGGAAATCTGGGGAAGCCTGAGTACCCGGAAGTTTATGGTCATGATATCCCTTGTCCCCTTGGTTTAAATAATGTTGGTTTGTTGCATGGTGCCAAGTGCCTAAGTACATCCTGCTCTACAAATCACATGCGTAATTTACAAGAGCACAAGGAACCAAAAATTCCAATTGTGCCTTTGTGCGTTTTGCATGTGATGCATAGATATTCATGTGTGGGTTACACAAGGCATCACACCATGTTGAAAAAGAAGGCCAGTTCACTACTTCGAGGGTGAAGCCTGGTGCGACACACACTTTGGTGGTGCGGTCCGCACCAGCTTCGCACCTCAGTGGAAAAACTCATGCAGGATTCTTTTAGCTAGTACAGAGGCACATGCGATGCACATTACCTCTGGTGCGGTTCGAATGTGGCTCGCATAACCCAGCAAACCCCTACTTCATTTTCTACTTCATTGCATTAAATTTTTTTTAGTTTGTTAACTTCTTTGTAGATTTTGTTATTATTTTTGGATCACAATGTCTGTATTCAAACCATGACTTCTAACAGGGGTAACGCCGAGAGGAGTTCACGAAGTCTAACAACTCCCTCCTTGTCCAATCCAACCTCAAAGGGGATAAAGAAAGTTTCATCTTCCCATAACCAAGTCTCAGAGGAGGAGATAGTTCGATTCGGATTGGAGGGCATTAAGGTGACTTATGATCATGATATTGGTAGGTCCTTCAATACAGAGCAAAGATTTAACCTGGATACAGTGGGTGATAACCTACCCAACATCCCCATTCAGTTTGCCAACCAAAAGTGGCAACCATTTCAGGAGGTACTCGGAAACTACTACAAGGAGTTAGTCCACAAGTTCATCGCCTCGAGAGGGTTCACGAAGGCTAACAACTCCCTCCTTCTCCAATACTGAAACATTTCCCACATTGAGACATCGGTCTTTGTTCGGGGTATAAGAGACCTGGATACAGTGGGTGATAACCTACCCAACATCCCCATTCAGTTTGCCAACCAAAAGTGGCAACCATTTCAGGAGGTACTCGGAAACTACTACAAGGAGTTAGTCCAGGAGTTCATCGCCTCATACCAGGCCACACAAGATGCTAAAGGCTACAAAGGGGGTACTGAAACATTTCCCACATTGGACATGGTCTTTTTTCGGGGTAAAGAGATTAGAATCACCCCAGCTGCAACTAATGCAATCTAGCACTCACATTAAACCATTCCTTGAGCTCATGTTTAAGATACTTCTCAAGAGCAAACCTCTCGAATGGGCGGCTCCTATCATTGCTCTTGATGAACCTCTCTAGGCTACTTTAAGGGGTGAAATCCCATGACGGACTTTGTAGTTCGAGGCGCGCCTATGGTATGATTTTGTCCGCTCCCGCTTCATACCTTCTCAGAATGACCAAAAGGTCACGCATGATGGGGCTATTCTAATAGCTGCAATCATGGTGAGGGATCATATTAATGTTGGTGAGGTCATTGCCTTGGTGATAAAAAGAAAGGCTCGCAGGGATGGTGATTCATTCCCCTTTCTAGTGCTAATCAGTAAACTTTGTGCATATGCTGGCATTCTTTACTTTGACTGTGATACCTCTATTCTGGCCATTGGTGTGCAAGATATTGATAAGAAAACTGACCGGGATGCTCTTCATTTCAAAAGGCGTAGGGTAGAGGTTTCGGTGGAAGATGAGGATGATAACTCTGATGCTGAATTACATGCCTCCTCTCCTTCTCATACTTCTTTAGAAACACACACATACACTGCCAATACACCTAGAGAGCAGGTATCTAAAAGTGGGCTCCAAGATATGATGGACAAAACATACAACCATGAGAGGAAATTGAGGTATTTGTCAAACGATCTACCGGGATTGATTGAGAGGGCGGTGAAGAGGGCCATCAAAGGAATTGTGGAGAAAGTGTCCACTCCTTGCAAAAGGGTGGATGTTTGTGAAAAATCTGTCAAGACATTCCAAAAGGACCTCGACAAGGCAAAAGGTAAGGCTCTAATGGAAGAGGCAAATTTGAATACCTTACCTCAACCTCGCACCATTATTGGCCCCCCTAGACAACTTTTTGGCATCCTTTGCGGATAATGAAGAGGATTTACCCGGTGATGCGGTTGCATTACTCGATGATGACGATCGGAACCCAGATTTTCATCAAGCCCTTAGATATTCCTCAGTTACTGTGCACTCCAAAAAGGGTGGTGCTGGCCTAAGTGGAAGGACCTCAGATGATGAGGCAGTAGCTCATGATGATAATTATGAGGCATAGTCCTCCAGGGAGTTCACCCTTCTTTCCATTGAGTTATTAGCATTGAGGGCAATGCTTCTTTTATGCGGAAGGGGTGGCTTTACTTGCTTTTTGTTGGTTTCCCGTGATTGGGCTTGAGATATTGTTTTTATTGCCCTTGCCGATCCTTATTGACATTTTGCTAGATTTAATTTGGCCCTTGTCGGGCATATTTTGGATGATTGTGATGCTTATTTCCCTTGCCGGGCCTTAAGATTATGTTAGTTTGTTTTGAGCTTAATTGTGCCCTCGACGAGCTTGATTTTTTATTTCATTGTTGTGATTATATTGCTGGGTTGGTCTTACACGCCTCATTGTTTTACCATCCATGCTTTGCAAATGCGCTAAAGGCCTATGCCAAGGCTTGTTTTTAAATGAATCATGAATGCAAAATTTGGATATCGCCTTGTTAATAGTAGTTTAGCAATAAACTCCGAGAGTTTTCTTAATACCACGGTTCTTTCCCAAGGATCAAAAGTTTTCTTTATCTTTCTTTTTCATTTGTTTTTATGTCGAACTGGGTTGGTGTTTCCCTATAATAGATGGAGAGGATACTTTCTTAAGGGAGAATGCCAAGTTTTAATTTAAAATTGAGTCAGTAGTTGTTTGTCTCGAAATGGGCCCATCGAAAATTTTCTCTTTGCAAATTGTTTTTGAAAATAAAAAGAGGAAGGGAAATGAATTTTTGAGAAAAAGAATTATATTGTCATGACTTGCACACTCTCTCTTTGGCTTTATTGACTAACAAATGAGTGTATAATGAACTCAAAATAGCTTGTCGAAAGTCATTTGTCCCAATTGCTTTTGAGACTAATGAAAGAAGTCTTATGGCATAATGCCTTGTGTGGTGAGGCTTTACCTTGATTCTTGTGCATGCGTGTCATCTAGAACTTTCCCCGAATGTGATTCAAGGAAAAATTCTATGTGATTCAAGGAAAAATTCTAGGTGTGATCAAGCTTGGAAGATGACTTTAGGATTTTTTTGATAGCTATTTCACCTAAATGACTTCCCGTGACACCAATCCTAGTGAACCCCTTTGAGCATGTAACCATTCTTTGGTACCTGGTTAATAGCTTGACCTTTTTGGAATCTCTATCTTGACACCCGTCCTCCCTAATTGCTTGAAAGTGAAATGTGGGCTAAAAGCCTAAGTTTGGGGGGAAATGAAAAGACAACATAGGGAAATGCCTATATTTGGGGGTTTATGTGATCAAATGAGAAGAAAAAAAGGAATGCACTTCAAGTGTAAGGTATCACCCTAGGTTTGAATTGAAAATTGCTCCAAAAGTTCAATCCAATGAAAAAAAAATGAAAAGCAAGAACATGTGCTACCAAACAAAGGTGATACAAGGAGTTTGAAGGATCATGATTGGAAGGGAGAAGATTGGGTTGTGTGAGGGAGAAATACGGTGAAGTTGAAATTTGAAAATAAGAGCGGTGTTCGAAATGATAACAAAGAGCGTTAGAAAGGTGTAGTCACTTGAACCAAATAAAATCCTCACCTTAGCCCTAGCCAATATCGTAACCCGCAAGTCCTTAGTGATTCCCAGCATGACTACCCTATATTAGTGGCAATTTACATGAAGGGAAAGCCTATGGTTCGACGTGTGTGCACTTGAACTTCCTTGAGAGAATGAGAGTCTTCTTGGTTCTCCTATAATCCCGTGGTTTTGTGAATTGTATGATTGTGAGTGGGATTCTCTCTTGTGGTGAGTGGCATCATGCACTAAAATTGAAACATGAAGTCTCCATTTCAATTGAGAGGAACGAATGAGACAAGTTGTGTTGCGAATCTTGAGGAAAACCATGACGGTCCATGCCAATGACTTGAGAATATTAAATATCTCATTTTGAATCCTCAAGAACACTTCAATAAATCAAGAACAATCTTTAGATTCTCAAAACTATGTTATGATGTCTCCACAATACGTAAATAATATGTAACAATATGTAACTAGTGCATAACTCTCGAAATGAAATTTAAGGGAAGCTATTTATAGACAAAATAGATCAAATCCTAACTAATCTAGGAGAGCTGGATGCGGCAGTTCCGATAAGCAAGCCCCACGGGCCGTCGTGGGTTCTACGGGCCATCGTGGTTTCCACTAGCGTCGTGGGTGCCCCTCGGACATTCCATCACTTTGTGTCTCAGGCTCTCTACCTTATTTCCATGGGAAACTGTGACGGGCCATTGTGGTCACCATGCCCGTCGTGGGCAGCTCTTCGTCTAGCAACTCTGCTTCTATAATTTCCTCTGGCTCATTTTGACGGGCTCTATGATGTCCCATCATAGATCTCACGGGCATCTTGGCTGCTCGTCAGACTTAACATAGTAGCTTCAGTTCCACTGGTACATTACCATGGGCAAGTGTGACAGCCCGTGGCTTCTTCGATGCCCATCGTGGCTGGACGTGGGACTGAGTTTTGCCTTCAATTCTTTCTGCCTCATCCTGATGCCTTCTCCCACGGGCCATGGTGGATTCCACGCCTGTGGGGCATGCCTTTTTACCCAAAAAACTACTTCTCTTTGATCTTTTTATATTTTCAACATTTTCCCAACACATGTAACAAACGAACATCATAACTAACAAAACACACTTAAGGATTCCCAAAATCCTTAGTTTTAAGCATCGAAAGTGTTGTGAAATCCCAACACATCAGTATCATATCAAATCTGTAGAAAATAGGTCTAGCACTCCGGCCCAGCCGAGTCTAGAATCATTGAGAAAACCATTACAAAATCTCTTTTATCTCAAGAAAATCCATAAAACCAGTCTTAAATCCATTTCAAACCATTTATACTGAAAACGGGATCTCGAGGCCATGCAAGGTTTAGAAAACCAGTGATAGTTAGTCCTATAGCCTTGTAGTAGTAAAACCACTGCAGAAAAACTCTATTCATGATAATGATAATATGCTCGAATACAACCAATAACCCAACGACTCACAATCAACCAACTGACCTTGCACAGGCTCAATTCGCTCTACCACACATATAGCTAGCTTATAATCATAAATCGATATCTAGGACTCACATACATTCTCCAAATATCCCACAATCTATGGTCCAAAGGAATAATCAAAGGCCATATAGGACCGTAAGGGTAATATTATAAAAATATCTCAAATACTAGAGCCAACAGAGTAAATAAGAACGTATAGAAGGAAAGAGGACAAAGTCTGGGGTGCCAGCCTAGTAAACCCAAACCAAAGATGCTAAATAGTACAATTATATTCTATATACACAATGTTTATGGTGGGTAAGTCGTAACCTATCTGGCGTCCGTTGAAAAGCTGGTGGGAAGCCATCGCTCGAGCCTAAACTGCTTTGAGAAGCCTTGAATATCAATGACACTATCAATAACATAATCTACTCATAAATAGGAAACTAACTGTCATGCCACGAGGTTACTCCTTAGACGTAACACGAGATCCGGGAACGAATGCCCTAGAATAACCATTGGTCATAGCATACTCAGATATATCAATTAAACATAGCGAAAGCATAATACGAATTAGATAACTCAATCCATAAGATAAAATCAAGAGAACATAATCCGAAGAAGACCCGAATACTTTCTATGTTTGAAAGCCTCTAAACATGACATAAAGAGTTGCTAGGACAAGATCCTAGCTAACTCAATGTACGAAGGTAAATAATCCAGACAAACTAGAGTCATAACTAGTCCTCGAACAATGAGGACTCACCAACAGTGACTGGATACGGCCTGTGGTCACTAACCACGTGCCTGAGGGAGAGAACCTGAATCTGCATCATCAAGAGGATGCATCGCAAAATATGCGTCAGTACTATAGGATGTACCGAGTATGTGAGAGATGCATGAATATAATGAAAACATGCTTGAAACATGAATAAGAACTTAGTTCATGCATAAAAGAAATTTCAAAGGTAGATGTCATAAATTGAATAGTAAATCATGAAATAAGAGTCAAAACTCAAAGTAGATATCATAAGTTTAAATAAGTCAAAACTTTTATACGGGAGTTTCTTATAACCAACAATAGACCATGTGATATACATGGAATCTAACTATATAACCCTAGTTAGCAAAGAGACTCAAACCCTGCCAATGAACGAGTCACCAAACCCAACTATATAACCCTAGCTGGCAAAGTTGTCCTAATACCCTCTAAGCACAAGACACCATAATCAAGATGTGGATCCACTCTCATAAGCCCATAGGGCAAATCATAACCTATGCTGGCAACGTAGTTTTAGACTTGGGTAATCGAACCCTCATTGCTTGGTGCTAAATAGTACTCCCAAAATATACATGTAGCTCATAAGTACATGAAGGTATAATCGAATACCAAATCTCATTTGAAAAGCATGAAGACACTTCGGGTACCATGTAATTCTCATATCATAAGTTCTTGAAGTAAAGCAATGCCACAATTCAAATCATAGTTTTCTTTCTAAATTCATAATTGAAGAATTAGGCATGCAATTTCATAAATTCATAAAGTCATGATATCTAATCATGTCCAATTTCACTTGAAAACATGCAATTCAATAGAATCATGCTAGAATCAACTTAAATGCTTGGGCTTTTAAATACAATAAAAGAATCATGATCAAGTCATAAATAAGTAATAAGAAACCATGAATTTACACATAGAAACTGATTTCACAAAATTTTCCCAATTTAGATCGAAACCCTAATTCCACAAGTTCATAATTCAAAATAAGAATTGGGGATTTCGGGCACAAGGGTGAGAGGAACCAATTGTTGAATACACACATACCTTGATTTAAGCTAACCCACTTGAAAGAGAAAAGAATAGGAGGCTTGATCTTGGAGCTTGAGATATTGAGCTTGAGAGAGTTCTTTTTCCTTTTTGGGAGATGATTGAGGTAATGAGAAAGAAATTAGGGTAATAGGTTTAGAGATCATGCTAAAAATGGTCAAAATGACCTCACTTAGGAGTTAAAAGAGTTGATAATGTCTAAAATACCCCTGGGAAATAATTAAGAAAAAACTATTTTAAAATTCGGCTTCAGGTTCCACGGGTACCTTCCACGGACCGTAGAACTAACCATGACTCGTGGACTGGAGTCGTGGTTCCTGAGCTAAAATTTCAAGCTGTGGAAGGTAGTCTATGGGTCAACAGGGACCCGTAGAAGGAATCATGGGTCGTGGACCCTTATCATTTCTGGTAAAACTGCTATCCTCTGAACAGGTTCCACGGGTCATCTCTACGGTCTGTGAATCAAACGATGACCCATAGAAACAACTCGTGGTCCCTGGGACCAAGTCAGTCCTTAGGTCTGATTCCAAGGGTACATTCTACGGTCCGTAGAAAGAATCAAGGCCCATAGAACTCACTCGTGGTCTCAAACCAGAGACTAAATTTTGCAAGTCTGGATTCACGACTCAGAATCATGACTCGTGGTTTAAATCACGAACCGTGATTTGGACTCATGATTTTTGGAAACTTAGGATTTTTCAGAGATTTTTCTTTAGACAACTGAATAGATTTCCAGGGTGTTACAATAATCCCCCCTTGGGATTATTCGTCCTTGAATGATGACTAACCAAGGAAAATTTAGAGGAATAACAGCCCAACAAAACAACAAAACATGAAAACTTATGAACAAGCATGAAAAGTGACTCCTTAACTTAAAACATAACTGAACTAACTTCGGAAAACAGAAATGCTTGCTAGGATCATGAAGGGAACTGATGGAGTAGATTTGGGGTGACATAGTAAGGATGAAACTATTACCTCAAGTTAAAACTGAATCGAAAGGAAAGAGATGGGTATATTTGGCCTTCATCGCCTCTTCCGCTTCCCAAGTAGCTCCTTCTACAAGCTGGTTCCTCCAAAGAACTTTCACCGAGGCGACTTCTTTGTTTCTAAATCTCCAGATCTGACAATCAAGAATCTCTACGGGAATCTCCTCATAGGTGAGACTATCTTTCACACCTACATCCTCCAAAGGAACAATCAAGGTCGGATCACCAACACACTTCTTCAACAAGGAAACATGGAAAACCGGATGAACCGCTTCTAACTCTGATGGCAAATTCAACTCATAAGCAACCTTACCAACTCTCCTCAGAACCCGATAAGGACCCACAAAATGAGGACTAGGCTTTTCTTTCTTCCCGAATCTTATCACACCCTGTATGGGCAACACATTAAGAAATACCCAACCATCAACCTCAAACTCTAACTCCCTCCTCCTCAGATCGTCATAGGATTTTTGTCGACTCTGAGCGGTCTTCAACCTTTACCTAATAAGCTGAACCTTCTCCATGGTCTCATGAACCGAATTTGGGCCAATCAAAGCTTTCTCACCTACCTCAAACAAACCAATAGGAGATCTACACCTCCAACCATAAAGTTCCTTATACGGAGCCATCTAGATGCTAGAGTGAAAGTTGTTATTGTAGGCAAACTCGATAAGAGGCAAGTGATCATCCCAATTACCTTTGAAATCAATCACACAAGATCTCAACATGTCCTCCAAAGTCTGAATAGTATTCTATACCTGGCCATCCGTCTGAGGGTGAAAAGTTGTGCTAAGCTTCACCTGAATACCAAGACCCCTCTAAAACGATCTCCAAAACTGAGAAGTAAACTGAGTACCCCTATCTGAAATGATGGAAAAAGGAACACCATGCAATCAAACTATCTCCCTAATATAGAGTCTGGCATAATCATCTGCCGAATCCGTAGTATTAACAGCCAAGAAGTGGGATGACTTAGTCATCTAGTCGACAATCACCCAAATCAAATTATGTGGCCTTCGAGTACGAGGAAAACCCGTAATGAAGTCCATATTGATCGCCTCCCACTTCCAGCCCGGTCGTTGGTGCTCTACCTTCATTTGCTGACAGTTGGGACACTTAGCCACAAAGCCAGCTATGTCCCTCTTTATACCATTCCACAAATAGACTTCTCGTAGATCACGGTACATCTTGGTGGCACCGGGGTGAATAGAATATCTGGAACTGTGAGCCTCACTCAAAATTTGTTGTCTCAACCCATCTATATCTGGCACACATAGTCGACCCTGATAGCGAAGCATGCTATCTCCCCCGTGGGAGAAAACCTTAACCCTTTGCTAATGGACTGCACCCTTTAGCGGAAGTAAAATCGGATCACTGTCTTGCTTTGCCTTTACCTCAACTACCAAGGATGACTTGGAACCATTCTGAACAATAACACCACCCTCAGTAGAGTCCATAAGTCCCACTCCCAATCGGGCAAGTCGATGAACATCCTTCACCAATTCCTTCTTCCCATCCTCAACTGAAGACACACTACCAATCGACAGTGTACTAAGTGCATCCGCCACAACATTGGCCTTACCTGGATGGTAAAGCACACTGATGTCGTAATCCTTAAGAAGCTCAAGCCACCTTCTTTGTCAAAAATTCAATTCCTTATGAGTGAACACATACTCAAGACTCTTATGATCGGTGAATATATCCACGTGTACCCCATACAAGTAATGTCTCCAAATCTTCAAAGCAAAGACCACGACTGCTAACACAAGGTCATGAGTAGGGTAGTTCTTCTTATGAGTTTTAAGATATCTTGAAGCATAAGCAATCAATTTACCACGCTGCATAAAAACACAACCCAAACCAATCCAATAAGCATCACAATACACAACAAAATCATCTAGGCCCTCGGGTAGAGCCAATATGGGGGTTGTGGTCAATCTAGTCTTCAATTCCTGAAAGTTTTTCTCACACAGATCAGACCACTGAATTTTACCTTTTTCTGAGTCAATCGGGTCAAAGGGGCAGCAATAGAAGAAAATCCTTCCACAAACCTCTGGTAGTAACCAGCCAAACCCAAAAAGCTTCTAATATAAGACAGGGAGTTATCTAGTCCAGTTCTTTACTGCCTCTATCTTTTGAGAATCAACCCAAATACCATCTTTAGTAATAATATGACCCAGAAAAGCAACATACTGCATCCAGAACTCAAACTTTCTAAACTTAGCAAATAACTATCGGTCCTTGAGAGTTTGCAACACAACTCTCAAATGATCCGCATGCTCCTCTTCACTCTGAGAGTAGATGAGGATATCATCAATAAAAACAATCACAAACATATCCAGATACTTCTTGAACACGCGGTTCATCAAATCCATAAAAGCTGCAGGAGCATTCATTAGATTGAAAGATATAACAATAAATTCATAATGACCATACTGAGTCCTGAAGGCTATCTTTGAAATATCACACTCTCGAACACGAAGCTGACGATTAACAGATCTAAGGTTAATTTTAGAGAAGAAACTAGCACTCTGAAGCTGATCGAACAAGTCATCAATCCTAGGAATGGGATACTTATTCTTGATTGTGACCTTGTTGAGCTGACGGTAGTCAATACAAATTCTGAAGAAACCATCTTTCTTTAGAACGGATAAGACTGGAGAACCCCATGGAGAAATGCTAGGCATGATGAAACCCTTATCAAGAAGATCCTTTAACTCCTTAAGTTCAGCAGGAGCCATTCTATAAGGAGGAATGGAGATGGGTTCGTATCTGAAAGACGAGCTATCCCAAAGTTGATCTCCCGCTCGGGAGTGTAACACCCCGGAACTTGATCCAACTTTAAACTTAAGAAATCTCAGAAAATTTCAAAGTTCCCTGGGATGACGGGACCAAACCACTGACCGTGATTTGAACCACAGGTCATGGAATGGATCCGTGGTTTAAGTCTGCTAGGATCATACCCTTGACTGAGAACTACGAGTTGGTTCTACTGACTGTAGTTTATTCTATGGCCCATATGTCAACTTGTGGTAACAAACCTGAGGACTGACTGATCCCTAAGAACAACGAGTCCAGTCTACGGCCTGTATTTTAAACTATGAACTATCCTGTTGACTCGTGGAACCTGATTAGAGACATGCCAAGTCCTTCAGGAATGACGAGTCAGGTTGATGACTCGTGATTCACTCTACGGGTCCTTCCTATTGACCCGTAGTTTACCTTCTACAACTTGATCATTAGCCAGGAACCACGAGTAGGAACCACAAGTCATGGTTCAAATAAAGACCCGTAGAACCGACTGTAATTCCTGAAGCCGACCCTTTTTTCCAGCTTTTCATAATTAGTTCCTAGGGGTATTTTAGTCATTACCCACTATTTTAACTCCTAAGTGCGGTCGTTTTGACCATTGTTAGCATTATTTATAACCCTATTAGCCTAAGTCCCTTCTCATTACTTCATTCATTTCCCAAAAAGGAAAAAAACTCTCTCAAGCTCAAGGTCTCAAGCTCCAAGTCCAAGTCTCCTAATCTTTTCAATTTCAAGTGGATTAGCTTCAATCAAGGTATGTGGGTATTTAACAATGGACTTCTTACACCCTTGTGCCTAAAACCCCAAATCTGTTTTTTGATTTTATGAGCTTGTAAATTAGGGTTTTACCAAATTCTTATGAGTGTTGCTATAAATTGCCTTCTCATGATTTCATTATGGAATTACTACTAAGTTGCATGATTTTGCATGGGTTTTTACATATGAACTCCTATTTCAAATTGAAGTCTAATTATGGTAAATCCTACATGCATGAATTGATTAAAGTGAAATTGGGGATTTGATAGCATGTTTTTCATGGAATTTCAAGCAAGTGCACACCTAGTTCCTATGTTTTATGAAAGTATATGTTATTATGAAATCTAACTAGCGACTTGAAAGTTTTCAAGTTATGAACTATCATGCAAGACAAGACACCCGGTGTGCCATCAATGCTCATGAATCATTTTCTAAACCAAGGTTCGTGAGTAGTATGAAGATCCGGGTTATGAATATGTTATGAACAAGTTTTGATATCTAGATATGTCACATGTATGTGAGACTCATGTTATATGTATATATGTTTTGGGAGTAGTATTTAGCACCGAGTTGGACCGGGTGAGAGTACCCTTAGTCCTAGAACTATGTGCCACCATAGGTTCCCTCTGTGGCTTATGACAGGATCCTGGTATGACATAGTTCTAAACTTGGCCGGTTAGGATAACCTTTTTCAGTGTGGGTGCATGACACTGGACTCCATGTAGCTCAGCATGGTTTATGTCGGCTAAGAGAAACTCCCTACATGATTATTTTTAAGTTATGAAGTTACAAGATACTTTATTTTTAAACTTGGTTTTACTTCATGTTTATGTCTTAAATATCTATGAATTCTTATGCTATCTCTTATTTTGAAAGAGCTCATTTTATGCATGTTTTAAGTATGTTTTATCATGATAATGCATGTCTCACATACTCGATACATCCTATAGTACTGACGCATATTTTACGCTGCATCCTCTTGATGATGCAGATTTAGGTTCCCTCCCTCTGGCACGTGGCTAGTGACCGCAGGCCGTATCCAGTCAGTATTGGTGAGTCCTCATGGTTAGAGGGCTAGTTATGACACTAGTTTATTTTGAGTATTTACTTTCGTACTTTGAGTTAGCTAGGGTCTTGCCCTAGCAATTCCTTAGGTCATGTATAGAGGCTTTTAAGACATAGATGGTATTCGGGTGTTTTTTGAATCATGTTCTTTTGATTATATCTTATGGATTGAGTTATCTAATTCGTATTATGCTTCCACTATGCTTAATTGATATACTTGAGTTATGCTATGACAAAGGGTTAGCTTGGGGAACTTGTTGTCCTAGGTCCCATGTTACATCTAGGGGGTAACCTCGGGGCTTCACAAACTTGGTATCAGGGCCTCAGGTTCAAGAGTTCTAGGATGTCTGAAAGCTGCATCGATTGGAATCTCTCTCATGGGTGTAAAGCGCGCCACACTTATGAAAGGGAAGCTATGAGATGTCTTAGAAAAACCTCAATTCTTTCATGATCACCTCGTGCATTAGAGTTTAACTCTAATATCCCTCTAATCTTTTCCTTGTACATTTTAGATCATGCCTCGATGTGCTATGCCTCACCGAGCCACTCGGAATGCTGCTCCTCCAGTTCCGGCCCCCGAGGTCACGAATGAAGAATTTAGGAACGCCATCCATTTGCTATCCCATACCTTAGCCGCTCGGGCCAACCAGCTGACTCCTATCCCAGTCCACCTTCAAGGTGGGGTAGCAGCCCGGTTTTGTAATTTTGTCCGAATGAACCCACCTAAATTTTAGGGTTTGAAGGTGAGTGAGGTCCCACTTAGCTTTATTGATGAAGTAAAGAAAATCATTGATATTATGCAAGTGGGTGATATTGATTGTGTGGAGCTCGCATCCTATTAACTCAAGGATGTAGCCCATATCTGGTTCACGCAATGGAAGGAAGATAGAGCTAGGGATGTGGTCCCTATGACTTGGGAGTGTTTCGAGAGATCCTTCCTTGACCAGTTCTTTCCGTGAGAGTTGAGGCAAGCAAAGACTAAGGAGTTTGTGAACTTGAGAAAGGGGTCGATGTTATTCCAAGAGCATAGTTTAAAGTTCACTCAGTTATTGAGGTATGCCCCTTCTATGGTAGCAGACCTGCATGACCAAATGCGTAAGTTTATCTATGGGGTTTAAGATATAGTGAAGAAGGAGTGCAGGTCTGCTATGCTGTTGAGTGATATGAATATCTCAAGACTCATAAATCATGCTCACCAGATCGAGTGGATAAGCTTAGGGATATGGCTAGAGAGAACAAGAGAGTTAGGTCTGAGAGTTCAGGTTTTTGCCATCAGAGGTCAGGTGGCGGGCACCACTCCTTGTTTTAAAAGAAGTCATCACGACCCATCCATTCTTTAGCTAGTACTTCTACCCAGGCCTCGAGGCCCCATCATGATCAGACTGGTAAAGGATCTGGGTCTTATTCACAGTATCAGGGGAGTTTTGCTAGAGGACCACCCCATCCCATTTGCAACAAGTGTGGGAAGAATCACCCATGAGAGTGTCATAGGAGAACGAGAGCATGCTTTGGGTGTGGACAGGCTAGACATATGATTAGAGATTGCCCTTCGGCTAAGAAGGGGCAGGGAGATGGTAGGGACCAGTCTGCTCCAGCATCCCCAAGAGGTCGACCAGCCTAGCTGGGCACAGCTTCTAGTTCTAGTGGTCAGCGCCAGAACTGCCTTTATGTTATGTCCTCTTGTTAGGACCAAGAGGGTTCCCTAGATGTTGTTACTGGTATGTTGAAAGTCTTTTCTTTCGATGTGTATGCTCTATTGGACCCCAGTGCCTCCTTATCTTTTGTTACCCCTTATATAGCATGCAATTTCAAAAAATTTCCTGAATTGCTTTTAGAACCATTTAGTGTTTCTACTTTTGTTGGTGAGTCAGTCCTAGCCAAGAGAATCTACCAAAATTGCCCTATCTCAGTCCTTCATAGAGTCACTTCAATGGATTTAGTAGAGTTGGAGATGACTGATTTTGATGTTATTCTTGGTATGGATTGGTTGCATGCGTGTTATGCTTCGGTTGATTTTTGTACTCGGGTTGTCAGTTTCAAGTTTCCAAATGAACCAGTCTTAGAATGGCAAGGTAGTACTCCTTCTTCGAAAGGTCATTTCATATCTTATCTTAAGGCTAGGAAGATAATTTCTAAGGGTTATGTTTATCATATAGTTTGGGTTATGGACACGGAGTTCGAAACCCCATCCCTTCAGTCTGTTCCTATTGTGAATGAGTTCCCAGAAGTGTTTTCCAGGGATTTGCCTGGAGTCCCTCCCGAGCGAGAAATCGACTTTGGGATAAATCTTCTTCTAGATACGAATCCTATCTCTATTCCTTCATATAGAATGCCCCCCGTGGAACTTATAGAATTAAAATATCAGTTGAAGGATCTTCTTGATAAGGGTTTCATCAGGCCTAGCATTTCCCGATGGGGTGCTCCAGTCGTATTCGTGTGAAAGAAGATGGTTCCCTGAGAATGTGTATCAACTACTGTCAGTTGAACAAGGTTACAATTAAGAATAAGTATCCCATTCCTAGGATTGATGACTTGTTCGATTAGCTTCAGGGTGCTAGTTTCTTCTCCAAAATCAACCTTAGATCCGATTATCATCAGCTTCATGTTAGAGAGTGTGATATTTCGAAGAAAGCCTTCAGGACTCGGTATGGTCATTACAAATTTATTATGATGTCTTTTGGTCTAACGAATGCTCCTGCAGCTTTTATGGATTTGATGAACCATGTGTTCAAGCAGTATTTGGATATGTTTGTGATTGTTTTCATTGATGATATCCTTATTTACTCTCGGAGTGAGGAGGAGCATGCAGACTATTTGAAAGTTGTGTTGCAAACTCTCAAGGACCGGCAGTTATTTGCTAAATTTAGCAAGTGTGAGTTTTGGATGCAGTCTGTTGCTTTTCTGGGTCATATTGTAACTAGGGATGGTATTCGAGTTGATTCTCAAAAGATAGAGGCAATAAAGAACTGGCCTAGACCCATTTCCTGTATGATATTAGAAGTTTTTTGGGTTTGATTGGTTAGTACAAGAGGTTTGTGGAAGTGTTTCCTTCAATCGCTGCCCCTTTGAATCGATTGACTCAGAAAAAGGTAAAATTTCAGTTGTCTGATTTGTGTGAGAAGAACTTCCAGGAATTAAAGACTAAGTTAACCACAACCCTAGTGTTGGTTCTACCCGAGGGCCTAGATGATTTTTTTATGTATTGTGATGCTCCAAGGATTGGTTTGAGTTGTGTTTTGATGCAGCATGGTAAAGTGATTGCTTATGCTTCGAGGCAGCTTAACACTCATGAGAAAAACTACCCTACTCATGATCTTGAGTTAGCAGCCGTGGTCTTTGCTTTAAATATTTGGAGACATTACTTGTACGGGGTGCACGTGGATGTGTTCACCGATCATAAGAGTCTTCAGTATGTGTTCACTCAGAAGGAATTGAATTTGCGACAAAGAAGATGGCTTGAGCTTCTTAAGGATTATGACATGAGTGTGCTTTACCATCCGGGTAAGGCCAATGTTGTGGCGGATGCACTTAGTAGATTGTCTATGGGTAGTGTGTCTTTAGTCGAAGACGGGAAAAAGGAATTGGTTAAGGAGGTTCATAGGCTAGCTTGGTTGGGAGTTCACCTTATGGACTCGACAGAAGGTGGTGTTATTGTTCAGAATGGGTCCGAATCATCTTTGGTAGCTGAAGTGAAGGCAAAGAAAGATAGTGATCCTATTTTACTTCAGCTAAAGGGTGCAGTCCATCAATAAAGAGTTGAGGTTTTCTCCCAAGGGGGAGATGGTGTGCTTCTCTATCAAGGTTGATTATGTGTGCCAGATGTAGAGGGGTTGTGACAACATATTTTGATTGAGGCTCATAGTTCGAGATATTCCATTCACCCCGGGTGATCTATGGGAAGTCTATTGGTGGAACGGTATGAAGAGAGACATAGCCGATTTTATGGCTAAGTGTCCCAACTGTCAGCAAGTGAAGGTAGATCATCAGCGACCGGGTGGCATGATTCATGATATTGACCTTCCTACTTAGAAGTGGGAAGCGATCAATATGGACTTCATTACAGGTTTGCCTCGTACTCGAAGGCAACATAATTCAATTTGGGTGATTCTCGACCAGATGACCAAGTCATCACATTTCTTGGATGTTAAGACTATGTATTCAGTAGACGATTATGCCAGATACTACATCTGAGAGATAGTTCGATTGCATGGTGTTCCTTTGTCCATCATTTCAGATAGGGGTAGTCAGTTTATTTCTCAGTTTTGGAGATTGTTTCAGAGAGGTCTTGGTACTCAGGTAAAGCTTAGCACAACTTTTCACCCTCAGACAGATGGCAAGGCAGAGCGTACTATTCAGTCTTTGGAGGATATGTTGAAAGATTGTGTGATCGATTTCAAAGGTAATTGGGATGATCACTTACCTCTTATCGAGTTTGCCTACAACAACAGATTTCACTCCAGCATCTAGATGGATCCTTATGAGGTACTTTATGGACGAAGGTGTAGATCTCTTATTGGTTGGTTTGAGCTAGGTGAGGCAGCTTTGATTAGTCCCGATTTGGTTCATGAGAATATGCAGAAAGTTCAGATTATTAGGGAAAGGTTGAAGACTGCTCAAAGTAGACAAAAATTGTATGCGGATGTGAGGAGAAGAGAGTTGGAATTTGAAGTTGAAGATTTAGTTTTTTTGAAAGTGTCTCCCGTGAAGGGTGTGATGAGATTTGGCAAAAAAGGGAAGCTTAGTACCCATTTTGTAGGTCCTTGTCGGATTCTGAGGAGAGTTAGTAGTGTTGCTTATGAGTTGGATTTGCCAACAGAATTAGAAGCGGTTCATCCAGTTTCCATGTTTCCTTATTGAAGAAGTGTGTTGGTGATCAGACCTTGATTGTTTCTTTGGAGGATGTAGGTGTGAAGGATAGTCTCACCTATGAGGAGGTCCCCGTAGAAATCCTCGATTGTCAGATTCAGAGGTTGAGAAACAAAAAAGTCACTTTGGTAAAAGTTTTTTGGAGGAATCAACTTGTTGAAGGAGCTACTTGGGAAGCAAAATCAGCCATGAAAGCCAAGTACCCTCATCTCTTTCCTTCCGATTCCGTTTCAGCTTGAGGTAATAGTTTCCTCCTTAGTATGTTTCTCCGATCCTATTCCTTCAGTTACTCTCATGATCCTAACATGGATTAATATTTTCGAAGTTGATTTAACCATGTTTTAAGTTGAAGAGTTCAATTATCATGTCTATTCCTTGCTTTCCATGTCTTGTTGATGGTTGGGCTATTTCCTCTTCTGTTTTCCCTTGATTAGTCTTCATTCGAGGACAAATGATCCCAAGGGGGAGATATTGTAACACCTCGGAAATTGATCCAGGTTTAAACTTAAGAAATATCAAAAAATTTCAACTTTCCCAGGGATGATGGGTCCAAACCATGGACCATGGTTTGAACCACGGGTCGTGGAATGGATCCGTGGTTTAAGTCTTCTAGGCTCAGACTCTAGTATGAGAACCACGAGTTGGTTCTATAGACCATAGTTCATTCTACGGCCCATCCTGTCAACTTGTGTTATCAGACCTGAGGGCTGACTGATACCCAGGAACCACGAGTCCAGTCTACGACCCGTAGTTTGAACTACAGACCATCCTGTTGACTCGTGGAACCTGATCAGAGACATGCCAAGTCCTTCAGGAATGATGAGTTAGGTTTATGACTCGTGATTCACTCTACGGGTCCATTTCTATTAACCCATAGTTTGCCTTCTGCAGCTTGATCATTTGCCAGGAACCACGAGTCATGGTTCAAACGATGACCCGTGATTCCTGAAGCTGACCCTTTTTGTCAGCTTTTCTTAATTATTTCCTAGGGATATTTTAGTCATTACCCACTCTATTAACTCCTAAATGAGGTCATTTTGTCCATTCTTAGCATGATTTCTAACCTTATTAGCCTAATTCCCTTCCTATTACCTCATTCATCTCCCAAAAAGGAAAAGAACTCTCTTAAGCTCAAGGTCTCAAGCTCCAAGTCCAAATCTCCTAATCTTTTCAATTTCATGTGGGTTAGCTTCAATCAAGGTATGTGGGTATTTAACAATGGGTTCCTTTCACCCTTGTGTCCAAAACCCCAAATCTCTATTTTGATTTCATGAACTTGTAAATTAGGGTTTTACCCAATTCTTATGGGTGTTCCTATATATTGCCTTCTCATGATTTCATTATGGAATTACCACTAAGTTGCATGATTTTGCATGAGTTTTTACATATGAACTCCTATTTCAAATTGAAGGCTAATTATGGTAAGTCCTACATGCATGAATTGATTTAAGTGAAATTGGGGATTTGATAGCATGTTTTTCATGGAATTTCAAGCAAGTGCATACCTAGTTCCTATATTTTACGAAATTATATGTTATTATGAAATTGAACTACTTGCAAGTTTTCAAGTTATGAACTATTATGCAAGACAAGACACCCGATGTGCCATTAATGCTCATGAATCATTTTTTAAACCAAGGTTTGTGAGTAATATGAATATCTGAGTTATGAACATGTTATGAACAAGTTTCGATATCTAGCTATGTCAAATGTATGTGAGCCTCATGTTATATGTATATATGTTTTGGGAGTAGTATTTAGCACCGCGTTAAACCAGGTGAGAGTACCCTTAGTCCCAAATCTACGTGCCACAGTAGGTGCCCTCTGTGGCGTATGACAAGATCCTGGTATGACATGGTTTTATCCTTGGCTACTTAGGACAACCTTTTTCAGTGTGGGTCCATGACACTCGACTCCATGTAGCTCATCATGGTTTATGTCGGTTAAGAGAAACTCCCCACATGATTATTTTCAAGTTATGAAGTTACATGATACTCTATTTTGAAACTTGGTTTTACTTCATGTTTATGTTTTAAATATCGATGAATTCTTATGCTATATCTTATTTCTAAAGAGCTCATATTAAGCATGTTTTAAGTATGTTTTATCATGATTATGCATATCTCACATACTCGGTACATCCTATAGTACTAACACATATTTTGCACTGCATCCTCTTAATGATACAGATTGAGGTTCCCTCCCTCTAGCATGTGGCTAGTGACCGCATGTCGTATCCAGTCAGTGTTGGTGAGTCCTCATGGTTCGAGGGCTAGTTATGGCTATAGTGTTTTTAAGTATTTACTTTTGTACTTTGAGTTAGCTAGGGTCTTGTCCTAGCTACTCCTTATGTCATGTATAGAGGCTTTTCAGACATAGACAGTATTTGGGTCTTTTTCAAATCATGTTCTTTTGATTATATCTTATGGATTGAGTTATCTAATTCGTATTATGCTTACGCTATGCTTAATTGATATACCTGAGTTATGCTATTACCAAGGGTTAGCTTGGGGCACTTGTGGTCCCAGGTCCCGTGTTACGTCTAGGGGGTAACCTTTGGAGGTGACAGGGAGGGACTCCAAGCAAATCCTTGGGAAACACTTCAGGGAACTCACTCACAATAGGAACAAACTGAAGAGATGGGGTTCCGAACTCCATGTCCATAACCCGAACTATATAATAAACATACCCTTTTGAAATCATCTTCCTAGACTTAAAATAAGATATGAAATGACCTTTTGTGGAAGGAGGACTACCTTGCCATTCTAAGACGGGTTCATTTGGAAACTTGAAACTGACAACCCGAGTACGACAATCAACCGAAGCATAACAAGCATGCAACCAATCCATACCAAGAATAATATCAAAATCAGTCATCTCCAACTCTACTAAATCCATTGAAGTGACTCTATGAAGGACTGAGATAGGGCAATTTTGGTAGATCCTTTTGGCTTGGACTGACTCAACAACAGGAGTAGAAACACAAAAGGGTTCTAAAAGCAATTCAGGACATACTTCAAATTTGCATGCTACATAAGGGGTCAGAAAAGATAAGGACGCACCGGGATCCAACAAAGCATATACATTGTAAGATAAAACTTTCAACATACCAGTAACTTCATCTGGGGAACCCTCTTAATCCTGACGAGTGGACATAGTACAAGGGCGGTTCTGGCGCTGACCACTAGAACTAGAAGCTGCGCCCTGCTAGGCTGGTTGACCTCCTAAATCTACTGTGGTAGAATGAGTCCTACCTCCATGTCCTTTCTTAGCTGAAGGGAACTCCTTAATACCATGTCCAGTCTGACCACAACCAAAATAACTGCCTGATCTGGATAAACACTCACCAGGATGACTCTTCCCACACTTGCCATAAGTGAGGTAGGTAGACCCCTTGGCAACACTCCCCTGAGAATAAGAACAAACTCCTCTACCAGTCAGATCATGATGAGGTCTGGAGGCCTGGGTAGGAGTACTATCTGAAGAGTGAACGGGGCCTGATGATTTCTTCTGAAATGAAGAGTGATATCCACCTTTAGACCTCTGATGACTGAAACTTGACCCTCATATATAGCCCTTTTGTTCTCCCTAGAAATCTCCATAAGCCTTTCTCCCTTGATCTGGTAAGCATCGGTAATGAGTCTAGAAACGTTCATATCACTCAACAACATAGCATACCTACACTCCTTCTTCACCAAATATGAAACCTCATAGATAAACTTGTTCATCTGATCTTGCGGGTCCGCTACCATAGAGGTGGCATACCTAGACAACTGAGTGAACTTCGAACTGTACTCCTGAACAGTCATAGATCCCTGTCTCAAGTTCACAAACTCTTTGGCCTTCGCTTGCCTCAACTCTCAAGGAATAAATCAATCGAGGAAATCCCTCTCAAAACACTCCCATGTGATAAGTCGGTAATCTACCAACTTATTGAGCCTATATCCATGAATTATTTCTATGTTTTGAATCAATTTATAGGTTCTTATGGCCTTTATTGATGTGTATGTAGGTACTTTGGATAGAAGAGGAAAAACAAGGATATGGACCCAAAAAGAGACAAAAAGGAGCTAAGTGTGAAGAGTTGTGAAAATCTGGAGAATCTTCCAGGAGGTGCGGTGGCCGTGCGACACGCACAAGCTAAGGTGCGGTTTGCACCTCCTCCGCATGAAGCTGCAATGATGACTGAAGATTCTACTAAGGAGTGTGGTCGCCATAAGACGTGCACATCCCGTGGTGCTAAATGTACCACCTTCGTACAAAGCTTACCTATGCGGCTGAAGTCACAGGCCAATCTAAAGCATGTGTGCGACGCTCACACTGCGACATGTGAACCACACATCGCATCGCACACCACCAGAGAGAATTTTTTCTCCTAAATTTATGTGATGATTTTGGAGCATATAAAAGACAACTTTAGGCTTATTTTGTAGATACAATTTTTTGCAGAGAATTTCAGATAGAGAACTTGGAGATATTTTTGGCTCGTAAACACTTTTTCTCCATCTCCATTGAGAGAGGGTTATCAATCTAATCTTTTGGTTAACAAATTGTATGCCTAATTTGACTCTAGAACTTGAGAATCAACTACAATGGATGGGAATTTGATTTACCCAGATGGTATATCTTCTCCCCCTTCTATGAGTGACTAATTTCTCTTGTCTAGGGGTGTATTGATGATGGGTGCTTAGCTAATGGTTATGGATGTTGCTAATTCACTTTTATAATTGCTTATCTGATATGGGTCTAGTAATTTCACCATGTTTTAATCTAATAATTTGTGGTTGCAAACATGAATTTACCTTACTTGGCTATATAATTCCTCGAGAGAGAATTTTGTAGTTGTGGATGTGAAATTGCTAGTGGGTACTTGGGAATCCACTTAGGTTGGAGGCTAGACATAGCTCCAATTGGTGAATCTCCCATTTAAGGGTTAGAGCTAGAGATAGGACGACCTTTCCAAGCAAATGTTGGTTGGTTATTTAGCACACCGAATGATGTTCTAAATAAAATCATCAGATATGTGGATTTTGATCGAGAGATAACATTCTACACCCATAACCAATATTACCCGTGTCAATAGGTGAGAATATAAGTGAATTAGTGATTACCCTATCCTATAGCGAATGCTCCATCAGAAATGCACCCTTAGTCATCTAGTTCTTATTGGTATACCCATATAGATTTTATAGTTTTTATTTGAATTGAGTTAGTAGTGACAACTTTCCCAATTCCCCCATTTTATTCTTTTGGTTTTGTTGAACAATTACTCTCTCTTTGAAATCGCTTCGCACAATCTCTAATTAGTTAAATCAGGTCTCTTGGGTATAACCTCGACATAGGTTGGGTTTATAAATGTGTTTTGACTACGTGATCACCGTGACCTCCTAGTTGGAGAGCCACGATTTGTGCGTTCATCAAAAATGGTGTCGTTGTCGGGGACTTGAGTATTAGCTAGTTTTTGATTGTTGTTGTCAAGTCAACCTAAGAGTGCTTGTTTTCTTTTACCTTTTTGGTTATTTTTGAGTGTTGATTGAGCAGGCTGGCTATGGAAGAAGTCGAGGACAATGACAACATTAGTGGCTTCAACAACGCCAACGCTGCTGAGCCAATGATGCAAGGAGGTGTAGGTACAATCCACCTACCCCCCACAGTGGGAAATGTTTTCTTTCATGTGACAAGCACCATGCTCCATTTAATTCAAATGAAGAGGCTATTTAGTGGAGCTTCCCATGAGGACGCCAATCGGCATATTCGAATCTTTGTGGAGATTTGCCAACCATACATGATCCAAAATATCTCCCAAGAGTCCATCCGATTGTGCCTATTCCCTTTCTCTTTGACGGGGGAAGTCAAGGCGTGGTTGGAAGAATTACCGGATGAATCTATCATATCTTGGGTCAAGTTGGTTGAGGCATTTACCTCTAGATTCTTTCCTCCATTTCGAATGATGAAGTTAAGAGATGAGATTACCAATTTTAGGCAGCTCCCAGATGAGCCTATTCATGAAGTTTGGCTACGATTAAAAAAGAAGCTTCTATTATTCCCAAACCATGAGTTGTCAGACAATGTGTTGCACCAAAGATTCTACCGGTCATTGAACTCTATGAACAAATTGGTGGTTGATAATCTTGCAGGTGGCACCTTCATGGACTTGGAGTTCCACATTGCCTCGGAGATATTAGAATGAATGACCAAGACCAATCAAACTTGGCAGACGAGAGAGGCAGAGGTGTTAACTTCGGGAATGCCCTCAACAATCTTGATAAATGAATCAAGGAAGAAAGATAAGGAGCAAGATGAAGCTTTGGTTAAAATGATGACACAAATTGACTTGATGGCCAAGAATGTGATGTGAGCTGGTGTTATGAAGGTGAATGCAGTGAGTACACCAGAGATTAAGGTGAATGATGTTGAGCTTATGACTGAGATTGATGGTAAGCTATGCTACGTGTCAACGGGTTCTTGCCCCGGGTATTATCGTCCGAGGGAGGAGAATAAAGGTTAGATTAGAGATAGAGAGGGATGGAAATTGGCGTGAAAGAGATGAGGATGGTGATCGCTTCAATCACTGGAGCTCGAATCCTTACATCCCCCCTAACAAATAAGATTCTCTATACCAACCGGGCACAAGCAATCCCGGCCAATCCAAGTTAGAGGACATGTTGTTCTTGGTTCTTAAGAAGGTGGACACTACAAACTCGGGAGTGAGTGAGCTAAAGAGTGAGATCTCTACACTTCACCAAACGGTGAGCTCCCATAGTGCCTTGATCAAACACCATGAGGACCAAATGACCCACCTATCAAGCCAAATGAACACACGGATGAAGGGAACGCTACCTAGCGACATAATCAACAACCCCAAAAATGAATGAGGATTGAGGTAGTATCGTCGTGCCGCGATGTTAAATCAAGCGCGGCTTGGGAGGCAACTCAAGTTTCTTTCTTTGTTTTTTTGGTTATTATTTGTTGTGTTTTATGTTCTGTAGGGAATGCATGGAATGGAAACATGGACAAAGGAAAACAAGGCAAAAATGTGCCATGTGGTGGAAGGTGCGGACCTCACAAGCAATTATGCGTGTCGCACAACCAACCGCACACCAAAACAGAAGGCCTGGAGGAAAAGTGAAAAATAGAGGTGACATGCGCTGAGCTGTGTGGGCCTCACAAGACCAAGTGCGTGTCGCACCTTCACCTCACCACAAAATAGATGCCTGGGTAAGCCAGAAGAGAAAAAAAAGAAGGCATGTGCGATACACCATGCGATCGACACCTTGCCTGGTGCAACTCGCATGTCACGGCGCACAGTTGGTAAACTTGAATTTTTAATTGACCTAACCCGTTGACCGACCTGACCCGGAGATGACCCGGCCGACTCTTCTTATTCTTTTCCTTTTAAAAGTCCCTATCTCCCCTCTTTTTCCACCATCTTTCTCCACAACTCTCAAAATCCTCCACCAAAATTCTCTCGAAACCCCTCAAACGCCCACAAAATCTTCTCTTCTTCTCACCCAATCCTCTCCACCACTTCTCCACATCACCGCTGTCATTCTCCAGGAGGTCTTGTGGGTTACCGTTGTTGGAACTCAAAAAGCTTCAATTTCAATTCTTTCCTTTGTAATCTTTACTTGTGGAAAGTTTCCCAACATTAAATAGTTGTTTTTATGATTATTGAAAACTCATAGTGTGAAGCATGCTTAGTAGATTAGCCATGTTGATAATGGGTGAGATCCAAAAATTTTGGGTCCCCAATTTTAAGTTGTAACGATGAAATCTTTTAATATCAACTTGGTAGATTGTATATCTTGACTATGAATGTTGATTGGTAGTAATGTTTAGACTTAATATCTGTGATGGGATGAAGTCTGAGTAACCCACTTGTGACTAGTTCTTGATTTGGCCCGATGATAGATTGGGTGACGTTGTTCTTAAGGGCAAGTCATCGTTAGTCATGAGATTTTGTTTGATAATTTATAATTGAGGCTTAATGTTGCTGATCGTATGCCCATGATCCTTATTGAAAATCTAGTGGGGTGTATGATCTTGTGCGGGGAGGAGGTTAATTGTTGATATCCTTGTTGGTGCCCATTATTGCAAGGAGGGCTTGATGTTCTCGATGAAAGATGGGGTAACTTCCATCTTAAGGAAAGTCGTTGAGTCCTTTCTTGTTGGTTATGTGTTAATGGAAATACGAGGAAGTCTGAGTACCCGAAAGTTATGGTCAGGAATTCCCTTCGCCCCCTTTGTTATTGTGAAATGGTTGTGTGTGGTGCTAAGTGCTGAAGCACATCTTGCTTTATGGATCATATGCGTAACTCACAAGAACACAAGGAACCAAAAATTCCAATTGTGCCATTGTGCATTCTGCATACGATGCATAGATCTTGATGTGCAGGTCGCAGAAGGCGTCACACCAAGTTGATAGAAAGTGCAGAACACTGATTTGAGGGGCGAAACATGGTGCGACACGCACTTTTGATAGTGTGGATCGCACCAGTATCGCACCTCAGCAGAAAAATTTCCTGAAGGTTCTGTTGGCTTGTGCAACATCACATGCGACACACACTCTTCCTAGTGCATTTTGCATGTGGTTCTCACAAGACAATAGACATCTACTTTGATTTCTAATCTGTTGCATTCCACCGTTAGTAGATTTTGTTTTTTTTTTGGCTCACAATCTTTGGATGTAGACTATGTCTTCTAGCAGGAGAAACCCGGGAAACCAAGCAAGGCAAAGATCAGCTGCAGATGAAGAAAGGCTCCGCTTCAGAATAGAGGGTACGAGAGCTCTCTACAAACGGGACAAAGATAGATGATTCAATGTGGAGCAGAGCTTTAATCTAGGGGAAGTTGGTGACGAGTTACCAAATATGCATCAAACGTTTGCTACTAGAGGGTGGAAGCCATTTCAAGATGTACTTGGGGGATACTATGAAGAAATAGTCCATGAATTCTTTGCAGCTTACCAAGCCATATAGGATTCTAAAGGCTATAAAGTCCCCAAAGTCAAGTTCCTAAATCTTGATGTTGTCACTGTCAGAGGCAAGAAAGTATCCATCACCCCTGCGGTAATCAATGTTATATATTGGGGACACCCAATTGACCTTGCACCAGTTGTAATGGCTAGAATAATTGCTGAGTTCAGGCCATATCAAGAGACTACTCGCACCATTGCTCTAGGCACCCCTGTGTGGTCCACCATGGGAGGCGATATATCAAGGATATCATTGGTATTTAAGGAACGGCTTTGGTATGATCTAGTGCGCAACTGTATTCTCCCCTTTTAAAATGACCAAAAGATAACTCAAAAGGGTGCCATTCTAATTGAGGCTATCATGACGGGGGAGCATATAAACTATGGAGAGGTGGCTGCAATGGTAATCTGGAGGAAATCTCTTCGCGGAAATGACTCCTTCCCCTTCCTGGTCCTGATCACCAAGTTGTGTGCTAAAGTGGATGTTCCTATTCTCCCTTGCGACAACTTCACTCATGCCATTAGGGTCATCGATCTTGATAAGAAGACAGACAAGGATTCCCCCAGGTTCAAGAGGTAAAAAACAAAGCAGCTGAGTGAGATTGACAGTGACGAGACTGGTGCTAGAGCAGGCAATTCTTCCCTCTCTCGGGATACTTTAGAGTCACGCCCACAAGCCCCCACACCCTCTATGACAAAGAGTGGTCTTCAAGATATGGTCGACAAAACTCATAGTCATAATAAGCAACTGGCAGACTTAGCCAGAAAACTACCCGGAATAATCAACAGGGTAGTTAAGAGTGCAGTAAATGGGGTGGTTGATAGTCTGAACACGCTGTGCAAGCGGGATGATATTATGGAAGGGGAAATTTCAAAACTCTGGAAAGATATTGACAAGTGCAAAAGCAAATATCTGGTGGTAGAGGCTGATTTAACCACATTGCCTCCACCCAGGAGGATTCCCGGCCCGTTGGACAACTTATTTGCTTCATATGCAGCCGAGGAGCTGCCCGATCATGCTGAGCAAGAGCTAGATGATGATGAGAACCCCGAGTTTCAGAGAGTGCTTCGTGACTCCACAATTTTGGCAAACTGTTAAAGGGGTGGTGCTGGCCTAAGTGGGAAGAATGTTAAAGAAGAATCTACTTCTGATGGTGGTAATGATGAGGACTAGATCCTACAGGGAGTTCCACCCTTTTCCCATTGCACTATGAGCATTGAGGATAATGCTTCTCTCATTAGAGGGGGTGGCTTTCTTTACTTGCTTTTTGGTGACCGTGACTCAAGCCTAGTTGGCTATTCTGCTTAATTTTATTTGGCCCTTGTCGGGCACATTTTGGATTATTGATTGTGATGCCATTATTTTTTCTTTCTTTTTAGATTATATTTTTTGTTTACTTTGAGCTTAATTGTGCCCTTGTCGGGCTTGATGTTTTTATTGATGGTGTGCCGGGTTGGTCTTACATGCCACATTGTTCCACTACCCGTGCTTTGTAAATGCAATAAATGCCTACGCCGAGGCTTGTTCTTGATTGATTCATGAGCGCGAAAAAATTGTGGATCGCCTTGATGATAATAGTGTTGAAATAAACTCCGAGGGTTTTCTTAATACTAAGGTTCTTTCCCAAGGAGCAAAAGTTTTGATTATTTTCTTTTTCTTTTCTTTTGTTTTTATGTATCGAACCGGGTTGGTGTTTCCCTATGATAGATTAAGAGGTGACTTTCTTAAAAGAAAATGCCAAGTTTAGTTTAGAATGGAGTCTGTAAGTGTTTGTCTCAAAATGGGCCCACCAAAATATTTTCTTGGTAAATTGTTTTGTTGAAAAGGAAAGGAAGAAGGGAAATGAATTTTTTAGGAAAAGCATTCTCTTGTCATGACTTGCACAAACTCGCTTTGGCTCGATTGACTCACAAACGAGTGTGTAATGAACTCGGAATAGCTTGTCAAAAGTCATTTGCTCTAATTGATTGTGGGACTAATTGATGAAGTCTTGTGTCATGATGCCTTGTGTGGTGAGGCTTTACCTTGATTCTTGTGCATAAGTGTCGTCTAGAACTTGCCCAAATGTGATTCAAGGCAAAATTCTAGTTGTAACCAAGCTTGGAAAATGACCTTAGGCCCTTTTTGATAGCTACTTCACTCAAATGACCTCCCAATGACATCAAATCCTAGTGAACCCCTTTGAGCTTGTGACCATTCTTTGACACCTTTGTAACACCTTGACCTTTTTAGAACCTTTATCTTGACACCCATCCTCCCTAATTGCTTGAAAATAAAATGTATGCTAAAAGCCTAAGTTTGGGGGGTGCATGTGATCAAATGAGGAGAAGAAAAGTAATGCACTTCAAGTGCAAGGTAGCCCCTTGATTCGAGAATTGAAAATTACTCCAAAAGATCAATCCAAATGAGCAAATTGAAAAGAAAAAATAGGTGTACCAAGTGAAGGTGATATAAGGTGTGAATGATCATGAGGTAAAAAAGGAGATATCTTGGGTTGTGTGAGGGAGAAATAAGGTGAAGTTAAAAATTGAAAAATGTAAGTCATGTTTGAAATGAAAACAAAGAGCATTAGGGAGGTGTAGTCACTTGAACCAAATGATATCCTCACCTTAGACCTAGCCAACATTGTAACCCGCAAGTCCTTAGTGATTCTAAGCTTGGCTACCCTACATTAGTGGTGATCTACATGAAGGGAAAGCCTATGGTTCGACGCGTATGCACTTGAACTTCCTTGAGAGAGTGAGAGTCTTTTTGGTTCTCATATAATCCTGTGGTTAAGAATTGAATAATTATGAGTGGGATTCTCTCTTGTGGTGAGTGGCATCATGCACTCGAATTGAAGCATAGAGTCTCTATTTCAATTGAGGGGAATAAATGAGATAAGTTGTATGGCGAATCTCAAGGAAAACCTTGACGGTCCAAGCCAATGACTTAAGAAGCTAAAATGTTTTGTTTTGACTGGAAAATTCCCTTGAATGTCAATGTCTTTTTGAAAAAAAGTTTTGAAATGAGCAATTGCCTTGAGAATGTGGGGGTCCAAATTAAGATAAGAATAGTAGTTGAGTCTTTTGTTTGAGTCTTTTGTTTGTTTGTTTTTCTTAAATTTTTAGTGTAGAGTAGTTTTTGTGCCTTAATTGAGCCTTAGCATAATTCATTCCTTGCCGTGTGAGTATCTTGCTTGAGGACAAGCAATATTTCAAGTTTAGGGGTTTGATAAGTCGGTAATCAACCAACTTATTGAGCCGATATCCATGAATTATTTCTACGTTTTGAATCAATTTAGAGGCTCTTATGGCCTTTATTAATGTCTATGCAGGTACTTTGGATAGAAGAGGAAAAATAAGAATATGTACCCAGAAAGAGCCAAAAAGGAGCTAAGTGTGAAGAGTTGTGAAAAGCTAGAGAATCTGCCAGGAGGTGCCGTGGTTGTGCGACATGCACAAGCCATGGTGTGGTTCACACCTTCTCCGCATGAAGCTGCAAAGATGACTGAAGATTCTTCTAAGGAGTGCGGTCGCCATGCGACGCGCACATCCTGTGGTCCAAAATGCACCGCCTTCGCACAAAGCTTACCTATGCGGCTAAAGTCACTGGCCAATCTGAAGCAGGTGTTCGATGCACACACTGCAACGTGCAAACTGCACGTCATGTCGCACACCACCCGGAGGGCAATGTTGTCCTAAATTTATGTGATGATTTTGAAGCATATAAAAGGCAACTTTAGGCTTATTTTGTAGATACAATTTCTAGCAGAGAATTTCAGATAGAGAACTTGGAGATATTTTTGGCTTGTAAACACTTTTTCTCCATCTCCATTGGGAGAGGGTTTTCAATCCAATCTTTTTGTTAACAAATTGTGTGCCTAATTTGACTCTAGAACTTCAGAATCAACTATAATGGATGGGAATTTGATTTACCCAGCTGATATATCTTCTCCCCCTTCTATGAGTGGCTAATTTCTCTTGTGTAGGGGTGTATTGATGATGGGTGCTTAGCTAATGGTTATGGGTGTTGCTAATTCGTTTTTATAATTGCTTATCTGATATGGGTCTAGTAATTTCACCATGTTTTAATATAATAATTCGTGGTTGCAAACATGAATTAACCTTACTTGCCTATATAATTCCTCGAGAGAGAATTTTGTAGTTGTGGATGTGAAATTGCTAGTGGGTACTTGGGAATCCACTTAGGTTGGAGGCTAGGCATAGCTCCAATTGCGGAATCTCCCATTTGAGGGTCCGATCTAGAGATAGGATGACCTCCCCAAGCAAATGTTGGTTGGTTATTTAGCACACTGAATGATGTTCTAACCGAAATCATCAGATATGTGGATGTTGATCGAGAGATAACATTCTACACCCATAACAAATGCTACCGTGTCAATAGGTGAGAATTTAACTGAATTAGTGATTACCCTATCCTATAGCGAATGCTCCATCGGAAATGCACCCCTAGTCATCTAGTTCTTATTGATATACCTATCTCGATTATATAGTTTTTATTTGAATTGAGTTAGTAGTGACAACTTTCCCAATTCCCCCATTTTATTGTTTTGGTTTTGTTGAACAATTACTCTCTTTGAAATTGCTTCTCATAATCTCTAATTAGTTAAATCAGGTCCCTTGGGTAAGACCCCGACATCCGTTTGGTTTATAAAATGTGTTTTGACTATGCGATCACCGTTACCTCCTAGTTCGAGAGCCATGATTTGAGCATTCATCACTATGTCATAGGGACCTCATCCCTAGCTCTATCTTCCTTCCATTGCGTGAACCAGTTATGAGCTACATCCTTCAGCTGATATGACGCAAGCTCGACACTCTCAACTCCGGCAACCTGCATCACCTCAAAGATTTTCTTCACCTCATCCACAAAGCTAAGAGGGTCTTCACCCACCTTCGAACCCCAGAACTCTGGTGGGTTCATACGGATGAAATCTCAAACTCGGGTCACCGCTCCACCATGAGGGTGAATGGGAACAGGAGCCTACTGATTGGCTTGGGCAGCCATAGTCTGAGCCAATAGGTGAATCGCATTACGAAACTCTATATTTATGACCTCGGGGGCCAGAATTGGAGGGACAACGTTTCGAGCAGCTTGGGGAGGCATAGAACATTGTGGAGGCATAATCTGAAACGTAACAAGAATAGATTAAAGGAGTAACAAAGTTAACTCTATCGCACGATATTGATCATGAAAGAAGTGAACTTTTTCCTAAGACATCTCATAGCTTCCCTCTCATATGTGTGGCGCGCTTCACACACATGGAATACACTCTACTCGATGCGGATATAAGACATCCTAGGAATCTTGAACCTGAGGCTCTAATACCAAGTTTGTCACGCCCCAAGGTTACCCCCTAGACATAACACAGGATCCGGGGCACGAATGCCCTAGAATAACCCTTTGTCATAGCATACTCAGATATATTAATTAAACATAGAGGAAAAATAATACGAATTAGATAACTCAATCCATAAGATAAAATCAAGATAACATAATCCAAAGAAGACCCAAATACTTTCTATGTCTGAAAGCCTCTACACATGACATAAGGAGTTGCTAGGACAAGACCCTAGCTAACTCAAAGTACGAAGGTGAATAATCCAGAAAAACTAGAGTCATAACTAGTCCTCGAACAATGAGGACTCACCAACAGTGACTGGATACGGCTGCGGTCACTAGCCACGTGCCTGAGGGAGAGAACCTGAATCTACATCATCAAGAGGATGCAACACAAAATATGTGTTAGTACTATAGGATGTACCGAGCATGTGAGAGATGCATGAATATAATAAAAACATGCTTGAAACATGAATAAGAACTTATTTCATGCATAAAAGAAATTTCAAAGGTAGATGTCATAAATTGAATAGTAAATCATGAAATAAGAGTCAAAACTCAAAGTAGATATCATAAGTTTAAATAAGTCAAAACTTTCATACGGGAGTTTCTTATAACCGACAATAGACCATGTGAGCTACATGGAATCTAACTATATAACCCTAGTTAGCAAAGCTGACTCAAACCCTTCCAAGGAACGAGTCACCATACCCAACTATATAACCCTAGTTGGCAAATCTGTCCTAATGCCCGCTAAGCACAGGACACCATAATCAAGATGTGGATCCACTCTCATAAGCCCATATGGAAAATCATAAACTACGCTGGCAACTTAGTTTTGGACTTGGGTAATCAAACTCTCATTGCTCGGTGCTAATTACTACTCCTAAAAAATACATATAGCTCATAGGTACATGAAGGTATAATCGAATACCCAAACTCATTTGAAAAGCATGAAGACACATTGGGTATCATGCAATTCTCATATCATAAGTTCTTGAACTAAAGCATAGCCACAATTCAAATCATATTTTTCTTTCTGAATTCATAATTGAAGAATTAGGCATGCAATTTCATAAATTCATAAAGTTCTGATATCTAATCATGTCCAATTTCACTTAAAAACATGGAATTCAATATAATCATGCTAGAATCAACTTTAATGCTTGGGATTTTAAATCCAATAAAAGAGTCACGATCAAGTCATAAATAAGTAATAAGAAACCATGAATTTAAACATAGAAACTGATTTCGCAAAATTTCCCAATTTAGATCTAAGTCTTAATTCCACAAGTTCATAATTCAAAATAAGAATTGGAGATTTTAGGCACAAGGGTGAGAGGAACTCATTGTTGAATACCCATATACCTTGATTTAAGCTAA
Source organism: Jaltomata sinuosa (assembly GCA_003996215.1). Lineage (NCBI taxonomy): Eukaryota > Viridiplantae > Streptophyta > Magnoliopsida > Solanales > Solanaceae > Jaltomata > Jaltomata sinuosa. The sequence continues at coordinate 81,481 of QJPP01000237.1, read as the reverse complement.
CCCACTTGAAATAGAAAAGAATAGGAGGCTTGATCTTGGAGCTTGATATCTTGAGCTTGAGAGAGTTCTTTTTCTTTTTTGGGAGATGAATGAGGTAATGAGAAAGGACTTAAGCTAATAGGTTTATAGGTCATGCTAAAAATGGTCAAAACAACCTCACTTACGAGTTAAAAGAGTGGGTAATAACTAAAATACCCCTGGGAAATAATTAAGAGAAAGTTGTTTTAAAATTCGGCTTCAGGTTCCACGGGTCCCTTCCACGGAACGTAGAGCTAACCACGGCGCATGGACTGGAGTAATAGTTCTTGAGCCAAAATTTTAGGCTGCGGAAGGCAGTCTACGGGTCAACACAGCAGACCTGTAGAAGGAATCACGAGTCGTGGACCCAAGTCATCATTTCTGAGAAAACTGTTATCCTCTGAACAGGTTCCATGGGTCATCTCAATGGTCTGTGAATCAAACGACGACCCGTAGAAATAACTCGTTGTCCCTGGGACCAAGTCAGTCCTCAGGTATGATTCCTTGGGTGTATTCTATAGTCCGTAAAAAGAATAATGGCCCATAGAACTCACTTGTGGTCTCAATTCAGAGACTAAAATTTACAAGTCTAGATTCACGAGTCAGAATCACGACGCATGGTTCAAATCACGAACCGTGATTTGGACTCATGATTTTTGGAAAATTAGGATTTTTCAGAGATTCTTCTTTAGACAACTGGATAGATTTCTGGGGTGTTACACTAATGATACCCATAATGCTAAAAATTTAGTCGGGTCGAAATCTAGGTCAAAAGTAGGCTTGTGAACCCTGCAACCCAAAATCGGAAATGAAAGTTACCACGAGGTCCCGACATAGCCAGTAACACATGCTCAAAGTTTGAGCCCAATTCAGGCAAGGAAAGAGCCTAAAACAGCCCAGAGATGAATAGGGATCAAAAATGCAAAAACCTTACATAATCAAGAATAAGAACGGGGAATTACATACCACAGAGGGAAGAAACAAGGTCAACAAGGCGAAGCACATATCTCAATGAAAGATCAAACCCAAACAAGTAGCTAAAACACAAGAATCACCCCCAAGCTAAGTTAAGAAGCATTAATGGAAATTTATCCATGGCTATGGAAGAATTGGAGAAGTGGGACTTTCCTAAACAAAGAGGGAAATGATAAAATCAACCAATCGATGAATTCCCACGGCTAGGAATGATTTGGCCCAAGATTCTGGTGTGAGAGAAGGTTTAGAGTAAGAGTTAAAATGTCAACCTATATCGGTGTGGTACCCAATCCCATAATAAGTAATAATATCAACCTATATCATCGTGGTACTCAATCCCATAAAAATTAACAATATCAACCTGTGCCAGCATGGTACCCGATCCTATAACAAATGACAATGTCAATGCACTTAAGGTTGTCAGACCTATCTCTCCTGATGTACACAATGCACTAAATCAGACTTGCACTTATTCACCTCAATTTATTTATCAATTCATGTACACCTAGCTTATTCATTCAAGCATATCACAAAAACACATACATTTCAAATATGTTCAAAGACTAATCACAAATTGAGTAATTCAACCACTTACATGTACCAAAATAAGTCTCTACTCTAATTAAAACTATAGCCTATCAAGAACTTGTCCTCATCATGCGGTGTAGACTTACCCTAATAATAATTAAGTATTTTATAATAAGTTCATCATCAACCACTACCCGACCACTAGACTCTATCACACAAGCCTAGTAGTCCTATGAATCCTCCTCTAATTTACAGGTCAAACTTTATTTTTAATATGGTCTTCATATTTTTAAGAACTTACATTCAACATCAAATTATACTTCAATATGAGGATTACAACAACTAGTTCATTCCATAACCTATTACCTCAAGTCAACTCATCACCTATCACGACCTGATTTCTCAAGTCATGATGGCACCTACAACCTCCTATAGGCATACAAATTCCAAAGCTCGAAACGGTTGTAATGGGCGACTATCTAACAAGCATATAAAAGAAGAAGATATATAAGTGGAAGCAAGAGATAAAGTAAAGGAATAAAGTAACTGGAATATTTAAATATATATAAAGGAAACTAACCATCCCACGAACTGGTATCACCATATAAGAGTCTCTACTATATAACCATAGTACAATAAGGTCCAAAAGAATATATACATCTATCTCTGAATAAAAAAGAGTACGTAGTACAAAAGAGGATATAAAAGCTAAGCTCTGGCCGCCAGGAGCTCACCCTCAGTATCGGATGATCCTAATGCACTCTCCATGAGTCTCCATAAGTCAACCATGATGGACCACACTAAAATCTACACCAGGAAGATGCAGAGTGTAGTATGAGCACCAATTGCAAAGCAATGGGTACCTAGTAGGCATCATAGGCCAACTGAGCGCATATAAGAAATAAAAGCAATAAATAGCAGAAAGTAAAGAAGTTAGTTACAGAAGAAAATATATAAGTACACGGAAGCTAGCAAAGATAAAATACAAGGAGAAATAATCATGCTCGACTAACTAGTAGAAATATATATCACAGAACACAGGTGAAGGAAAGAAGAACGCACTTGGATCCTTGCAACAACACTATATAATAAAGATAGTTTTAGGAAGAAAGGCAGTATACCGATAACCTTAAGTTAAAAGGGAAGGGAGGAAAGCAAATAACAAAATCATGCTAGAAACAATACTACTAATCAATTCATGCTAATAACACAACTCTCAAAAATGAATGATCGAATCAGAATCCAAATGCAACCATAACAAGAACAAGTACTACAATAGGATAATAATAATAAATCTACCTACAGTCCCAACGGGCGCCCATACACCCGAGGAACACATAAAAGTTAAAACAAACCCATTGGCATCCCATACTACTCGAGCGTACACTCAACAAATAGAAAATAAGGGTGGAATCATACACAAATGAATGATATGATGCAATTGTGTGAAAGTAGGTGTAACCATAGTATTGTTTGTTCCTCCTCTGGCGCTGATAGGCCCAGTAGGTAGGATCCATGAAAGGATGCACCTGCATACCTCAACTACATTATATACCCCTCCTCTGGCACACTTAGCACGTAGCCCCTGGTCTGGATTGGCAAGGTCCATGGAGGTCCTAGACCACATACCAAATTTTAGAATCTAAGAAAGTGGTTGGATGCAAGTGTTGTTTACTCTATCTCTGACAGCAAATGGGTAAGTCCATTCTAATGTTATGCCAATGAACGATGGGATGAATGTTTTCCCTAACAATAATAATGTGTTGATCCCTATTTGCACAATTAAAGGTTGGCGGGTGTGTATCGGCTATTAGAAGTTGAACTTTTAAACCAAGAAGGACCCCTTCCGTATGTCATTCTTGGGCTAGATGCTCGATATAATCATAGGTAAAGGGTGGTATTATTTTCATGATGGTTATTCAGGCTATAATCAGATGTGTACTTCTCTAGAGGATCAGGAGAAGACCACTTTTACTTGCCCTCATGAGAGTTTTGCTTTAAAGAGGATGCTATTTGGTCTATGCATTGCACCTACCACTTTTCAAAGGTGCATGATGTCGATCTTCTCGAACATGGTTGAGGACACAATCGAGATCTTCATGGATAATTTCTCAGTAGTTAGTGACTTTTTTGATGATTGCCTAGATTATTTTGAAAAGGGCTAAAATGATGTGAGGAAACCAATCTTGTATTAAACTGAAAAATATTCCACTTCATGGTAAAAAAAAGGATTGTGTTGGACCACAAGTTTCTAAAAGGTGGATAGAGGTGGACAACACTAAAATCTAAATTATTTCCAAACTACCTTCTATGATTTCAGTAAAGAGTGATAGTAGTTTCTTGAGCATGCTGGGTTCTACCGTAGATTTATCAAAGACTTTTTGAAGATTGCAAACACTTTGTGTAATTTGCTTGAGAAGGAGACAAAGTTTGTGTTTGATGATTTATGTTTGAATACATTCAAATGCATGAAAGAAAATCTTACCTAAACTTCTATTATTATCGCACCATATTGGTCCAAGACATTTGAGGTGATGTACTATGCTGGTAGGGTGGCTCTAGGTATAGTTCTTGGGCAAAAATGATAGAGTATCTTCCATACAATCTACTATGCCATGAAAGCTTTAAATATGGCCTAAAAAAACTATACTATGACTGAGTAAGAGTTATTGGCGGTGGTGTATGCGTTTAAAAAGTTCAGAGCTTATCTATTGGGAACTAAGATCATTGTTCACACCAACCATGCAGTAATCCGGTACCTCATTGCTAAGAAAGCTTCAAAAAGGTTGATTACATGTGTGCTACTATTGCAGGAGTTTATTTTGACGTTAAAGAATGAAAAGGTACTGAAAACATGGTTGCAAATCACTTGTCAAGGTTAGTGTCATGACCCCTATTATGTAAAGTAATGCGAACACCTACTCATTTCTAACTCGATAGTAGAACTCCTTATTTACCAAACCTGATTATGCAAAAGTCTTTTAAAATGATTTCAAATGATAATAATAACAATAATAATAACTGAAATTTTCATGCATAACTTATCCAAACATGAAATACACAGTTATGAAAATACAACCATTACCCAAAATCTGGTCTAGACCTGTACAAGAGCTACTAAGAAAACCATGAAAATTAAAAGACATAAACTTCTGTTTCATAGGAGTAGAAGACCAGGAAGCTGATGGTGGAGACACTTCAAGCCATGGAATGAAACTTCAATCAACCTGTCACACATCTACACCAAAAGGTGTAGCAAGAGTAGCATCAGTACAACTACACATACTGGTAGGTATCATCAACTGACTGAGATTAGATCACATAAATTATGCATAAAAATTATCATATAAAAGATAACTTCCACACTTAATTACTCAGATAGGATACTCCTACTAAAACTCACACCAACCATACTTTGATTTTTCTACAACCTATAGGATCACACTCCTATCATTAGTTACCCATTCACACTCAATCCATTATCGCTATTACTATTTCTTACCCACTTCCCAAGTTCACCCAACAACCTTCACCATTTAACAATTAAGTCCTTCTTCAGACTAACCCACAGATATCAAATTAAATAATAAGAAAGGCACTTCCACAGTTACCAAGTAATTCAGTCAATAGATAATCATCTCAAGTCAAGTCAATAACAGTAATATCAAGCCCACATACATCACCAAATACCATTACAAGAATTTAAAAGAATTAACTTTTGATAGTCACAACTCATGGAATCTATATCCATCTATCTGTCATCAATGCAACTACTACCTCTAGTCTCATCTTAATGCACAATACCATCTTACCATGACTGACCATGGAGTAATGCAATGATAAAATAAAGAGTGTACACATATTCTAATAGGTCTTATTTCTACCCAACTAGCCATGACATGTAGGGTACACACTGCGGTCCATGTACCCGCCAGAACTATATCCCATTGGTGCAAATAGTTCCATACCAGCATGGTACGCGATCCCATAATAGGTTACAATGTCAACCTATATCGGTGTGGTACCCAATCCCATAATAAGTAACAATATCAACCTATATCATCGTGGTACTCAATCCCATAAAAAGTAACAATATCAACCTGTGCCAGCATGGTACCCGATCACTTTGGAGGTTCATGGGATCAGTTTGTGCCATTTGCTGAGGTTGCATATAATAATATCTTTCATTCGAGCATTGGCATGGCACCTTTCGAGGATTTGTATGGTAGGTATTGCAGATCACCCATTGGTTGGTTTGATAGGTTAGAGTCCATACCGCAAGGTATAAATTTACTTAGAGATTCCTTGGACTGAGTCCATTTGATCCAGGATAGACTTAGAGCAGCCTAGAGTAGGCAGAAGAGCTACGTTGATCGTAGACTTTGTTCCTTAGAGTTCAGTGTTGGTGATCTGGTTTTCCTTTGAATATTTGCCCGTGAAGGGCGTGATGAGATTTGGTCGGCGGGGCAAGCTTAGCCCCAGGACTATTGGGTTTTTTGAGATTCTACAGAGGTTTGGTAGTGTTTCCTTCATGTTAGCCTTGCCTCCAATATTTTCAGCTGTTCACCCAGTTTTCCATGTTTCCATGTTGTGTCGGTATGTGCCTGATGAGTATCATGTGTTGAATTGGGATTCGGTTCAGTTGGATCAGAGTTTATCATTTGTTGAGAAGCCTATAGCTATTTTGGCTATAGATATCAAGAGGTTGAAATCTAGGGAGATTCTGGTTGTGAAAGTGCAGTAGAGGCATTGTCCGATCGAGGAGGCTACCAGGGAGACCGAGAGTGGGTTGCGTGCTCAGTATCTGCAGTTGTTTGAGCCTTCAGGTACTCCCTTCTTCTTGACTTTCGAGGATGAAAGTCTTTTTAGTAGTGGATGTTGTGATGGACCTTCCGGTCATCTTCGATAGACAGCAGGTTGCTTCCAAGTTCAAACCATTTGAAACTAAATTGCTATTTTTTTCTTGTTATTGATAGGGTGGTATTCTCCGCCCCTATCAAATAAAGTATAGGGGAAGAACTGGAAGAGAGAAGGAAAAAGAGAGTTAAAGTACAAACTACACTTCCAAAGCACAAACTATCATGTTGGACTCATGGTCGTTGGTCAGAGAAGGTGAAAGAAAGGACTATAAAACCACGAGCCAGGAGATGAACCATAGATGGTGTTTATGACTCGTTGTTCCATCCGTGGTTTCCCATAATAGAAGATGTTGACTATCCAAGACAATGATTGACCTCAGAATACCACGAACCGTCATTTGGAATGATGGGTCATCAACCAATTTGTGTTCCCTGCTGAGTCCAGTTCTCCTAGTTTAGTTAGAATAGGATTTTTAATGTCTATAAATACCTTTCCTAGGTTTTCTCTTATGTTTTTATGCTCGATACTTTGTAGGAAATACATTCAAAACATTATGATCTTGGTTTATTGTTGGTATTGAGAGTTAATCACATCCATAGTTCTTTATTCTTGAGTCATCTTCATCTATTCAAGTTTAGGGATTTCGTCACTGCTTATTGTAAGTATATGATCATGAACGCATACATAAATTCTTATTGTTTATTTATAACTATGAGTAGCTAAATCCACAACTAGGGTTGTGGGAACCATGAAGGCTTAAAGAAGTAGGCAAAGTACTTGGTTATTCAAGGGCGATGTTTATGCATGTATTGTTCTTCCCTTCGCTTTGATTGCTTTTTAACGGTGTAAAATATTAGAACTAGCCTTATCCTTACTTGCCGGACCAAGGAGGTAATGGATGGGAAAAAGGTTGTTCAACAACGGAGATTTGAGGCTATCAACCCTCATCTTAATAGCTTGACCTTGTCCAGGAGTAGCTAATCTGGGATCCAGGTTAAGGGTTAGTAAAGCATACACCCGCGGCCGGACCAAGGCGTGTGGTGAAATTCATCTATCTGAGGGAACAACTATTTAGGTGAACCTAAATTATCGATTTTGCATGCCAATAAACAAGCTAGTTTACTAAGTATAATGCCTTACTAAGTAATGATCTCATAGGGAACACTACCATAGTCATCTCTCCCATTGATTTGAACTCTTAAAACTGTTACGTGTTACTTGTCTAAATTCTATTTACAATTCCTACTTGCTATTTAAACCCCCTCTTTCGAGGAAAATAAATGACTATGAGCGCGAGTAAACATAATTGACCCTAGTCTTTCCATATTCCCTATGGGATCGACCTAACCTAGGTTAGGTTCTATATTTGAACAGTGACCGCTTATGATTATAAAAGGAGGTGTAATTTGGGCACATCAAATTTTGTAGGGCAGGTTGAAGATCTGGTTTTTGTGTTGGGAAAGTTTAAAAGGGCTATTGGTTGGTCCATCGCTGACATCATTGGGATTCTACCTAGAATTTTGTCAAGAAGGAGATTATCAAGTAGCTGGATGCAAGTGTGATTTACCTATTATGGACAACAAGTGGGTGAGTCATGTTCAGTATGTACCAAAGAAGGGTGGGATTACTATATTCCCAAATGCTAAGAATGAGTTTATTCCAATGATGCCATTCACAGGCTGGCGCATATGCATGGATTACATGAAGCTGAACGCTTGGACTGAAAAGGACCATTTTCTGATGCTGTTCATGGATTAGATGTTAGACCATCTTGTTGGTAGAGGATGGTATTGTTTTCTTGATGGTTATTCAGGATACAATCAGATCTCGATTGCTCCTGTAGACCAAGAGAAGACCACTTTCACCTGTCCATATGGGACATTTCTTTCAAGAAAATGCCTTTTGGTCTATGCAATGCACCAAAAATATTTCAGCGCTGCATGATGTCTATTTTCTCTGACATGGTGGAGGACACTATTGAGGTGTTCATGGATGACTTCTCGATAGTTGGTGACTCTTTCAATGACAGTCTGGCTCATCTCAGTTGTGTGCTAAAGAAGTTTCACTTCATAGTAAAAGAGGGTATAGTGCTTGGCCATCAGATCTCCAAGAAGGGTATAGAGGTCGACAAGGCAAAGATAGAGGTGATTGAAAAATTACCTCCACCAGTTTCTATGAAGAGGATTCAGAGCTTTTTGGGGCAAGCTAGATTCTATCGGAGATTTATCAAGGATTTCTCCAAAATTGGAAATCCATTGTGTAAATTATTAGAGAAGGAGGTAAAATTTGTGTTTGATGATGCATGTCTGAAGGCATTTAAACACCTTAAGGAAAAGTTGGTCTCAACCTTTTGAGGTTATATGCGATGCTAGTGGAGTGGATCTAAGAGCAGTCATAGGCCAAAGGCACGAAAAGATTCTTCATCCCATTTACTATGCTAGCAAAGCACTTAATTCTGCTCAAAAGAATTTTACTATAACTGAACAAGAGCTTCTTGATGTGGTCTTTGAGTTTAAGAAATTTAGGTAATATTTTCTTGGCACCACGGTAATTATACACACTAACCATACAAGTCTTAGGTACCTCATGGCTAAAAAGGATGCGAAGCAAAGATTGATTAGATGGGTGTTACTGCTGCAAGAGTTTAATTTTGAGGTCAAGGATAGGAATGTCACATAGAATCAAGTAGCAGATCACTTGTCTAGATTAGAGGAAGAAGCTATGCTAAAGTGTGATGATGTGCAAGAGATTAATGATTGGTTCCCAGACGAGCAAGTGTTATCCGCTTCTCAAGATTTGATTCCATTGTTTGCTGATATTGCTAACTATTTGGCAAGTGATGTGGTTCCTCTGGATATGTCTGTCTACCAGCGAAGAAAGTTTATATCTGATGTCAATAAATTCTTTTGGGAGGAGCCATTCTTGTTTCGTGTGTGTGCTGATACTATGATCCGTAGATGTGTTCCTGAAGCTGAGATGATGGAGATACTAGAGGTTTGCCATTCATCCCCTATTAGGGGACATCATAGTGTCATCCGGATTGCTCACAAGATCTTGCAATGCGGCTACTATTGGCCGACCATTCACAAAGACGTCCATGATTTTGCTAGAGCATGCAGCAGGTGTCAAAAGTAAGGAGGTATATCATTGAGGCATGAGCTTTATCTTACTCCTATCCTTGTGATCGAGCTGTTTAATGTTTGGGGTATTAACTTAATTGGCTCATTTATGATGTCTAATGGAAACCGATACATATTGGTGGCTATTGACTATATATCAAAGTGGGTGGAGGTGGTTTTGCTTCCCAGTAATAAAGGTAAGTGTGTCACAAAATTCATGAAAAATAACATCTTCTCCAGATTTGGTACACCAAGGACAATTATCAGTGATGGAGGCTCTCACTTCTGCAATAAGTTGTTTTGTGCTTTACTAGAGAAATATGGAGTGAAACATAGGGTTGCAACCCACTATCATCCCCAAACTAGTGGGTAAATTGAGGTTTCAAATAAAGAGAAAAAGTCAATCCTATTCAAGACTGTCAATGCAAATAGAATGAATTGGTCTAGGAAACTAGATGATGCTTTGTGAGCGTACCGGACTGCATACAAGACACCAATAGGTATGTCACCATATCAGCTTGTGTTTGGGAAAGCGTGACATCTTCCTGTTGAGCTAGAGCATAAAGCCATGTGGGCGCTGAAGAAGTTGAACTTGGAAGTGTCTGCAACATCATTTCAGCAGCTTGGGCAGTTGAATGAGTTAGATGAGTTTTTCCTTAACGCATATAAAAGTTCAATTCTATACAAAGAAAAGATGAAGTTATACCATGACCGGAAGATTGAGAAGAGAGATTTCCAGCTTGGTGATTTGGTCTTGCTTTTCAATTCTAGACTCCGCTTGTTTCCTGGAAAGTTAAATTCTAAGTGGATTGGGCCATTTAGAGTGGTACAAGTATTCCCACATAGTGCTATAGAGCTCGAAAACCATAAAGGCAAGAGATTAAAAGCAAATGGGCAGCGGATAAAAGCGTATTTGTGGACTGCTGAGGAGCTGAAAGCTATTGAAGCTTGGGCTCTTGATGAATTCACCATACCCAAGAAGCTTGATAAAGTCTGAGTAATCAAGCAACCTATGTCATGCCATGATGTTAAATCAGGCACTGCATGGGAGGTAACCCATGAGGAAGCTTGATGAAGTATGAGTAATCAAGCAACCTGCGTCGTGCTGTGATGTTAAATCAGGCGCTGCTTGGGAGGCAACCTGTCATGCCCTGAGGTTACCACCTAGACGTAACATGGGACCTGGGACCACAAGTTCCCCAAGCTAACCCTTGGTCATAGCATAACTCAGGTATATCAACTGGGAATAGTGGAAGCAGAGTAAGAATTAGATAACTCAATCCATAAGATAAACATCAAGAGGAACATGATTCGAAAGAAACCCGAATACTGTCTATGTTTGAAAAGGCTCTACACATGACATAAGGAGTTGCTAGGACAAGACCCTAGCTAACTCAAGGTACGAAAGTAAATAATTAAAACTATCTAAATTCATAACTAGCCCTCGAACAATGAGGACTAACCAACCCTGAGTGGATATGTCCTGTAGTCTTTAGCCACGTGCCTGAGGGAGGGAACCTGAATCTACATTATCAAGAGGATGCAACACAAAATATGCTTCAGTACTATAGGATGTACCGAGTATGTGAGATATGCATGTTCATGATAAAAACATACTTAAAACATTCTTAAAATGAGCTCTTTCTAAATAAGAGATAGCATAAGAAATTATCAAGGTATAAAACATAAACATGAAGTAAAGTCAAGGCTCTAATTAAGGTATCATATAACTTCATAACATGAAAATAATCATGTGGGAGTTTCTCTTAATCGACAATAAACCATGATGAGCTACATGGAGTCCAGTGTCATGCACTCGCACTGAAAAAGGTTGTCCTAACTTGCCAAGGTTAGAACCATGACATAAGGATCCTTTCATAAACCACGGAGGTAAACCTACGATGGTAACATAGTTTTGGACTTTGGTTATCTGGAACCCTCATCTCTCGGTGCTAAATACTACTCCAAAAACATATAACGTAAGGCTCACATACATATGACATATCTAGATGTCAAGCTTGTTCATACACATGTTCATAACCCGGATCTTCAAACTACTCACGAATCTTGGTGTAGAAAATAATTCATGAGCACTGATGGCACATTGGGTGTCTTGCATTGCATAATAGTTCATAACTTGAAAATTTGCATGGCACTAGTTCAATTTCATAATAACATATACATTCATAAAACATAGGAACTAGGCATGCACCTGCTTGAAATTCATGAAAACATACTATCAAATAGCCAATTTACTTGAATAAATTTATGCATGTAGAATTTTCCATAATTAGCCTTCAACTTATGAAATAGGAGTTCATATGTAAAAACCCATAAAAATCATGCAATTTAATAGTAATTTCACAATAAAATCATAAGAAGGCAATTTATAGCAAAACCCATAAGAATTGAGTAAAACCCTAATTTGAAAGTTCATGAAATCAAAAATAGACATTAGGGGTTTTGGGAACAAGGGTGAAAGGAACCCATTGTTGAATACCCACATACCTTGATTGAAGCTAACCCACTTGAGATTGAAAAGAAAGGAGTCTTGATCTTGGAGCTTGAGACTTGGAGCTTAAAGGAGTTATTTTCCTTTTTGGGAGATGAATGAAGATTTGAGGAGGGACTTAGGCTAATGAGGGTGAAAACCCTTCTAGAAGTATTCAAAACAACCTCATTTTGGAGTTAAAAGGGTGGGTAATTATAAAATACCCCTAGGACTTAATTAAGAAAAAGTTGTTTTAAAGCTGTTTTAAAGCTCGTGGACTTGAGTTGTGGTTCTGGAGCAAAAATTTCAGGCTGCGGATAACTTTCCACGGACTAATAGGATGAAATGTAGAAGCTTCTACGAGTCGTGGAACCAATTCGTGGTTCCAGGGGAAATGGTAACTCTCTGTCTGATTTCCACGGGTTGGTACCATGATCCGTGGAAACATCCACGAACTGTGAAACTGACCCGTAGACCTCAGACCTGATAGTGGTCTTCAATACTGGGATCATGAGTCTTTTCCATGACTCATGGAACTTTTCACCGCTCGTGGACTTGACCCGTGGTCCTTGGAAGTTTAAAAATTTTCAAGTTCTGATTTTAAAAGCTGAATCGATTTCCGAGGTGTTACAATATCTCCCCCTTGGGATCATTCATCCTCAAATGAAGACTAAGCAAGGAAAACTTGAGATAACGATAGCCCAACCAACAACAAAACATGGAAACCAAGGAATAAACATGAAAACAGAACTTTTCAACTTAAAACACGACTAAATCAACTTCGAAAACATGAATGAATACATGCTAGGATCATGAGGAAAACTGGTGGAATAGAATCAAAGGAACACACTAAGGAGGAAACTATTACCTCAAGCTTAAATGGAATCGAAAGGGAAGAGATGAGGGTACTTGTCTTTCATGGCTGCTGCTGCTTCCCAAATAGCTCCTTCAACAAGTTAATTCCTCTAAAGAACTTTTACCAAAGCGACTTCTTTGTTTCGCAACCTCCGAATCTGATGATCATGAATCTCCACGGGAACCTCCTCATAAGTGAGACTATCTTTCACACCCACATCCTCCAAAGGAACAATCAAGATCGGGTCACCAACACACTTCTTCAACAGGAAATATGGAAATCCAAATGAACCGCTTGTAAATACGATGGCAAATCGAACTCATAAGCAACTCTACCAACTCTCCTAAGAATCCGATAAGGACCTACAAAATGGGGACTAAGCCTCCTTTTTTTGCCAAATCTCATCACACCCTTAATGGGTGACATCTACATAAAAACCCAATCATCAACCTCAAATTCCAATTCCCTTCTCCTCATATCCGCATATGATTTTTGTTGACTCTGAGCGATCTTCAACCTCTCACTAATAAGTTGAACCTTCTCCATAGTCTCATGAACCAAATCTGGACCAATCAAGGCTGCCTCATCTACCTCAAACCAACTTATAGGAGACCTACACTTTCGACCATAAAATGCCTTATAAGGAGCCATCTGGATGCTAGAGTGAAAGCTGTTGTTGTAAGCAAACTCTATAAGAGGTAAGTGATCATCCCAATTACCTTTGACATCAATCACGCAAGCTCTCAACATATCCTCCAAAGTCTGAATAGTGCACTCAGTCAGGCCATCCATATATGGGTGAAAAGTTATGCGAAGCTTCACCTGAGTACCAAGACCTCTCTGAAATAATCTCTAAAACTGGGAGGTAAACTGAGTAGCTCTCTCTGAAATGACCTCAAAAACTGGGAGGTAAACTGAGTACCTCTCTCTGAAATGATATACAAAAGAACACCATGAAATCTGACTATCTCCCAAATGTAGAGTCTGGCATAATCATTTGCTGAATCAGTAGCCTTAACGGCCAAGAAATGGGATGACTTAGTCATCCGGTCGATGATCACCCAAATGGAATCATGCTGCATTCGAGTATGAGGTAACCCAGTGATAAAGTCCATATTTCTCGCTTCCCACTTCTAAGTAGGAAGGTCAATGTCCTGAGTCATGCCATCCAATCACTGATGCTCTACCTTAACTTGCTGACAGTTGGGACACTTACCCCAAAACTTGGTTATGTCCCTCTACATACCATTCCACCAATAGACTTCTAGTAAATCATGGTACATCTTGGTGGCACCAGGGTAAATAGAATATCTAGAACTATTAGCCTCAATCAAAATCTGTTATCTCAAACCATCTACATCTAGCACACACAATCGACCCTGATAGTGAAACACCCCATCCCCCCGGGGAGAAAACCTCAACTCTTTGCTGATGGAATGCACCCTTTAGCTGAAGCAAAATAGGATTATTGTCTTGCTTTCCCTTTACCTCAGCTACTAAAGATGATTCGGAACTATTCTGAACAATAACACCACCTTATGTCGAGTCCATAAGGCAAATTCCCAACCGATCAAGCCTATGAACCTCCTTAACCAATTCCTTTTTCTCGTCTTCAACTGAAGACACACTACCCATGGACAATCTACTAAGTGTATCCGCCATAACATTGGCCTTACCCGGATGGTAAAGCACACTCATATTGTAATCCCTTAGAATAATCAAGCCATATCTGAAGACTCTTATGATCGGTGAATACATCCACGTGAAGACCATACAAGTAGTGTCTCCAAATCTTCAAGGGAAAAACTACGGCTGCTAACTCAAGATCATAAGTAGGGTAGTTCTTCTCATGAGTCTTAAGCTGTCTCGAAGCATAAGCGATCACTTTACCATGCTGCATCAACACACAACCCAAACCAATCCTAGAAGCATCACAATACACAACAAAATCATCTAGACCCTCGGGTAGAGCCAACACTGGAGATGTGGTCAATCTAGTCTTCAATTCCTGAAAGTTCTTATCACATTGATCAGACCACTAAAATTTTACCTTTTTCTTAATCAATCGAGTCAAAGGGGAAGCAATGGAAGCAAACACTTCCACAAACCTCCTGTAGTGACCAGCCAAACCCAAGAAGATCCTAATATAATACGGAGAAGTGGTTCTAGGCAAGTTCTTTACTGCCTCAAACTTTTGAGAATCAACCCGAATACCATCTCTAGTCAAAATATGACCCACAAAAGCAACAGACTGCATCCAAAACTCACACTTGATAAGCTTAGCAAACAACTGCCAATCCTTGAGAGTTTGCAACACAACCCTCTAATGGTCTGCATGCTCCTCCTCACTCTGAGAGTAGATAAGAATATCATCGATGAAGACAATCACAAACATATCCAGATACTGTTTGCACACACGGTTCATCAAATCCATAAATGCTGCAGGAGCATTTGTTTGACCAAAAGACATAACAACAAATTCATAATGACCATATCGAGTCCTGAAAGCTATCTTCAGAATATCACACTCTCGAATACAAAGTTGATGATAACAGATCTAAGGTCAATTTTGGAGAAGAAACTAGCACCCTGAAGTTGATCAAACAAGTCATCAATCCTAGGAATGGGATACTTATTCTTGATTGTGAACTTGTTCAACTGACGGGATGCCGGAGGGTTTGTTTTCACTTGTATGTGTTCCTTGGGTGTATAGACGCCCGTGGTATTGTAGGTAGACTTTTATTTATTATTATTCTATCACGATATTGATACTGATTATGGTGTTACTAGCATGAGTTGGTTTTAATCTTGTTTTCAAGCGTGTTATCATTATTTTCCTTTCCTCCTTCCCTTTTTAATTGAGGTTACCGGTATACCGCTTTCTCTTTTAACTCTCTTTATATATCGTTTATGCATGGACCCCCTATGCATTTCTTTCCTTCCTTCACCTGTGCCTGTGACATTTATATTTCAATTAGCTAGCCTAGCATGATTGTTTTCGCCTTGTATCCTTTATGTGCTAGCTTCCATGTGCTTGGTCATTGTTTCTGCGACTACTTATTTCTTTTCTGCTATATTATTGCTTTTTATAACTTATATGAATCCAGTCAGCCTATGATACCTACTGGGTACCTGTTACTTTGCAATTGGTTCTCATACTACACTTCTGTATCTTTGGGTGTAGATCCGAGTGTGAGTTCTCATCGCTGACCGTATTGCCTCATGCGAGGTGCTTTTGGACCATTCGAGACTGAGGGTGAGCACTTGACAACCGTAGCTTAGCTTTTAGTTCATCTTTTGTATTATGTACTGTTTTACTATTTGGAGACATATATATATATATCATTTTGGATCCTTTTGTACTATGTATACTTAGTTCAGCTCTTATACTATGATACCAGGTTTTAGGGTTGGTTTAGCTTCCTCTTATATATATTTATATTCTAGTTGTCGATTTCTTCTTTTATTTCCCTTTCTTCTACATACGTATATTGTTCTCCCGCTTGATTGGTTGATAGTAGCCCATTACTAACTGTTTTGGGCTATGAGGATTGGTTCACCTCTAAGGAGTTGTAGGCGGCATCATGATCGAGAAATCATATCGTGACATCGTTAGGCCGTTATGACTATTTCCCTATTTCAGAACTTAAACTTAGCAAATCCTTGACTATGGTCAACATTCTTGGTAAACATGCTAAGAATTGGATTTTGACAGTTCCGATAGCTAGAGAATAGGGATTTTGGTCTAGTGGAGCCCTTGGTCAGGGACTGGGAGTTTTTGGTTGGGTTTTGCTTTATTTTCTGTGTTTTTAGGCCAGTTTGGCTTATTTGGTTGACTTTGGTCAATATTTGGAAAATACAGCCTCGAATGGAAATTCTTTTAGTGTTGTTAGCTCCAAAATGTCAACTTTGGGCTAGAGGGACCTTTGGTTTAGGTCCCGAGGCTTTCGAACTCATTTTGGGCCATTGGATTTCAATTTGGAAAAGGTTGGCTCATAGTTGGTTTTGGGCGCTACACCTACTTTTTGTTAAATCGACCTCTGTTGGGATTTTCATCAATTATGTTGAGTCTGAAATTCCATTTTTAGTTGAATAGCTCAGCTTGTTTATGTTTGCGGGACCCTAGATACATTCCCGAGGTCTATCCGTTGAAAAATTTGTTATGGCTTGGATGCAGCATTGCTTCTTGCTGGTATGGCGCCATGGAAGGCACTTGGCTGCACTTGCGTTGGCGCACCTATGCATGCATGTGCCGCGCCTACGTGCCTTCCAACACTAAGAAGGTAGCGCGTCTGCGGTGCCTGGGCATCTGTGGTGTGTGTGCTCCTGCGGTGCCTGGGTGCTGTTGCACCAGCGCGCTTGCGCCTGCATGGCTTCCTCTATGCCTGGGCATTGGCAGCTTATAAGCTGGCCAAACCTTCAAATTTCATTTCATTCCAACTCTATTCAATCTCGTTTTTCTCCATTATAATAGAACTCCAACCTCCAAATTCAACTCTGACTTTTCCCAAGGCCTGGTGGTGATTATAGTTCCGGTCCGTGGTTGTTTCTTGCACTTTAAAATTGTAGGTTCCACTTTTATAATTCCATAATTCTCCTTTGAAATTTCTTTCTTGATCAAGAGGACTTGGGGGCTGTTTTGGGCCCCAAAATGAGTCCCGCTTGCGCTCAACTTTTGAGCATGGGTTCCTTAACCCGTTGTGAACTGTGAATTTTGTTTTCCCTGTTTTTGCATAGGCCCCGAGGGCTATTTTCCATCCCAATTTCTGGCTCAATTTTCTGTATTATAATATGGGTTTCATTCTTCTTGTCTTGACACCTGGAATGTGTTTGTGATAGCATGGTAGCTTTCTGAGGTTGTTCGGAAGGGTAAGGCACACGAGTGACGGTTTGTGTTTGCATTTTGGCCCCGAGGTAGGTTACGATTTACTTTTCTAAACTAATTTTGGTTAGATTTTATATCTTATAAATTACTTGAATGTTAGGTTGGATCTTAGGTAGAATTAAGCTTAAATCTTGTAACTTGAACTAAATTGGACATTTCGGATCATAGATTAGAATTATTACTGTTATTCTTAGTTTAGAAGCTTGTTGAGGTGTTGTGGTTAGCTTAGAATCCTTAGTATGCTTTAAGGAGGTTTTAGAGGTAGAGTATATGCTTTTAGTTGTTTTCATAGTTATTTTCTATTATTTACGCCTTATTGTCGGTTGTGTGTGTAACTATGGGCCCGAGGACATAGCATGGATTGGACAGAGTTCCAGGTCAGTTCTCTTATTTGGAGGGTGTTTTGCCCTATTTTCCTTTCTTGTGTTGTACATTCTTTGGATTTGGAAAGTTGTATGCTCATACTGCATTTGCATACCTAGAGGTATAGAAAACAGAGATTTTTTGGTTCAAACTGGAGAATTACTATGGTTATCATGATCTTCGAATTTTAAAGGAGTTACCTTGGTTTTTATTACTGATATTTGGAAAGGAAAGGAAAAGTACTACTTTTATGCCATTCCCAGGGATGTTCCCTGACCTTTTCTCCATTTACTTTTCTATAAATGAGTCCGATGATCGATTCCAGGCTCCCCGATATGTATTTATGGGTTTTACTTTCTATGCATATGTTGATTAGTCCGATGTTAAATTTCGTGCACCCGATGCGTTATTCTAGGTTTTACTTTTTATACATGTATGCATCACATCATCCCTCATTATTTTGCATCATGCTTGAGTGTACTTGGATTGCCTGTAGCCTTGATTTCTTTGTTTTGGTTATTATTGTCTTCGCTTGTGTTAGCTTGGTTAGTTCTGCTTTCTGTTTATAACTGATTTATGTGGATCCCTGTAGTTTGCTTACTTTCCTGTAATTTATATTATATATTATCTTTCTACACTGGGTCGGCATATGATGCCTACTGGGTACCCATTGTTTTGGTACTCATACTACACTCTCCATCTTTTTATGATGCAACACCTAGTACGAGCCACCGTCGTTGATCCTTCTATCGTTCAAGGCCAGCTGTTGTTAGGATCGTGGTGAGCTCTCGGCATCTTGGAGACCTTTACTGCTTTCCATCCATCATTTCTATCTATATTTTGTAATTTGGATAGACAAAGTCTGTTGTATAGCTACTTCGTAATTTAGACGCTATTGTACCGGTGACACCAGGTCCGAGTTTGTTCTTGTGTATATTTCATCTTCTTGGCCACTTTAGGGCCGTTTTTGTATATTTATTACAGTTGGTATGTATATATACTGTTGACCCTGTTTCCCTTATATTGTCTTTAGCTTTCCTTATTTAACTAGCTTTATTTATCTTCCATATTGTATGGGTTGGCTTGCCTACTGAGCGGTTACGTAGGCGCCATCATGGCCCAGTTTTGGGTCGTGACAGGTGATACCCTAGGCATTTCCCTAGTGTAGTTTCACTAGATTTTTTTTTCATTTTTTAATTTGTATTCTTTTTCAAACCTTGTTTTGAGTGCCTGTTTCCACTTTTCTTGCTCCACTGGTTCGAAAACCTGCAAAATAATAAACTCAAGACAATCGCTAGAATTTTTTTTATAAAAAAATATAATAATGAAAAACTAAATAAGTACAACAAATATTGGGTTGCCTCCCAACTAGCACCTTATTTAACGTTGTGGCTCGACATGAACTTTCTCAAGTTCCATTATCTCCATGATGGGGGTAAACATTACCACCCCATCTCACTTGATCTTTCATTTTGTCCATGGCTTCATTCATCTATCTCATTATGTTCTGAAACTCTATATTCCAAGGAAGCCTGTGTCCAGCCACACTTTGTAGCATCTGTATGGCTGTAATCACAGAGTTCTCATCCCACCATCTTCCAGCTAACACTTTTACTGGTTGATCTTATCAAGCGCTTGGTAGAAATTGTTCATCATCATTACCTTAGATAAACCCAAACCCGAATAATCAATAAGATGGTTGAACCTTGCCCAAGCATCACAGAGTAACTCTTCCTCCTCTTGTTCAAAATTCAGAATCTTATTCACTCTTGTGTCTTTCCAATGTGTGGACTCAACTCATGGATGAATGTATACACTAACCTAGGCTATGTCTCTACTAAATCTTATGAAGTGTTCATGTACCATTCCTTTGCTTCTCCCAAAAGAAAGCGAGGAAACCAATATCACTTTATCTCATCATTAATGACCTTGTCATAGTTTTCACACACATCTAAGAAGTTCTTTATGTGAAATATGAGATCTCTCTCCCAACCATTTCATAATAGACCTATATCCTTAATATCTCTTTCAATCTCATTTTCTATAGTCACAACATCCTTCTCTGTCAGATTCAATCTCTGAGGACCCCTCAATGGGTTATTTTGATTTGAATGAGTTTCTTTCCTTGCCTTATCAAATCTTTGAGGACCAAATTGATAACTTTGAGCTCCTCATAATGTCCAAGTAAATGATTTGACTTTAATATGTTAAATGTGGTTTCAGTTTCCCCCACAGTCATAGTCATCTTACTAGACTTCACCATTATTACTGCATCAGCTGTAGCTAACAAACCTCTACCAAAAATGATGGGTATAGAATAATGAAGTCCAAAAGTAGAATAAATGGTCCCACCTTCAATAATTCCATCAGGATAGGTTAAAGAATGATCTGCCAACTGCAAGGTAACTGTTGTAGTCCTTGATTTTTTTAAGTGTGAAGGAGACAAAAACTTGTTGCATCCAACAGACATGCAAGTGTATGCAATCATAAAAGTAATATAGGATTGTGAGTCCAGCTATCATATCCATAGAGACTTGTCAATTAACTATTTAGTAAATTGAACTAATGTTAGTTATTTTTTCAAGCAATAAAACCTAATAATAGATTTAAGGATTAAACTAAAAAAAGGATGAGATAGGCTAACTAATGAACAATTATCTAAACGAAGAGAGGATTCTTATGAAATCAATAAGATGAAATCAATCTATGGCTATGGATTTTTTATAAATCATGTTAAGTAATAACTTGAACTGATTCTGATTATTATCACGACACAAAATCGGGCCATGATGGCGCCTACATAACCCCCTCGGTAGGCAAGATTACCCAACAACGTGGAAGACAAAATAAAGCAGTTAATTAAAAGAAGCAAAAGAGAAAATATAAGGAGAACAGGGCCAACAATATATATGTGTACCAACTGTAATAAATATACAAAAATGGCCCTAAAGTTACCAAGAAGACAAAATATACGCAAGAATCAACTAGAACCTGGTGTCACCAGTACAAGAACATCTACATTATGGAGTAGCTAAACAACAGACTCTGTCTATCCAAAATACAATGTATAGGAAGAAATGTAGCAGAAAGGCAGTAAAAGTCTCCAAAATATCGGGAGCTCACCACGATCCGAACAGTAGCTGGCCTCAAACAATAGGAGGATTAACGACGGTGGCTTGTACTAGGTACTGCATCATAAAAAAATGCAAAGTGTAGTATGAGTACCAAAATAATGGGTACCCAGTAGGCATCATAGGCCGACAAAGCATAGAAAGATGATATATAATATAAATTATAGGAAAGTAAGCTAACTACAGGGATCCACCTAAATCTAGTTATAAATCCAAAATAGAACTAACCAGACAAGCAAGGAAGTAGGTAACAACAAAAAATGAAATCAAGGCAACAGACAATCCAAGTACACTCAAGCATAATGCAATGCAATGAGGGATGATGTGATGCATAAATGTATAGAATTAAAACCCCATAATAACGCATCGGGGCGCCTGGAATAACACATCAGACTATAAATATATATATATATATAGAGAAAGTAAAATCCTAGAAAAATGCATCGGGGTGACTGAAATAACACATCAGACTATATATATACATATAGAAAGTAAAATCCCAGAATAACACATCGAGGGCCCAGAATAATGTTGTGATGTCCCTTTCGGCCATCTTCACATTTTTGCATTTATTGCATTGTTAGAGCCTTTTTATAGAAGCCCCAAATCTTTTATGTCTTGTTGGGACAGATAGTTTGGTGTCCTGGTCGTTCATTTAGTCGTTTTAGCCATTCACCTATTTTTGAGCTTTAAACTTAGAATATCATTGAATTTGGTCAACATTCTTATCTAACATTCTAAGAATTGAATTCTGACAGTTTCGTTAGCTCCGGAGCGATGAGTTTGGTCTAGTTGCACCTTTAGTTGAGGCCTGAGAACTTCCGGTGTGAGTTTTGTGTAATTTACTCAGTTTTCAGGCCATTTGGAGTTAAAAGTGTAACTTCGGGTGACTTTCAATGATCGCAGTATTGGATTCGAAATCTGAAGATTCAATCAGCTCCAGAATGTTGAGTTTTGGCTAGGAAGATGGTTGGTTTGGGTTCCGGGTGAGTCAAACTCATTTCGAGCCTTTGAGTTCCTTTTCGTTAGTGTTGACTTGGGTCAACATTTCTCCAAAATGATCTTGTATGGAAGTTTCATCAATTCCGTTGAGTCCGGAACGTCGTTTCCACTCTATTAGAACTATTGATTTTAGAATATCGGTTTCTGATTATGCCGGGAATACCCCGTCGAGTTTTCTAAAAAGTGCAGAAAATCAGCTGCGGACAGCAGCTATTTATTGTTGTCATTTCGTTTTTTCTAGCACTTCTCCTCACTTTTCTCACTCTAAAACTCAAAATTCTCTCCACCATTTTGCTCCATTTCAGTTCTAAACCTTGGGAAATTATTTGTTCGTCGATTATCCGTAGTTCTTCGCCTCTTGGTAAGTCATCTTCCCCAACTTGCCTTCTTCGGTTTTTCTCTTAATTCCTCCATTGATGCTCATCAAAACATTGGATTTTGTGATAGATTCTGCCCCCTAAGCTTGTGCATGTTCGTGGGTGTGAAGTTTTATCCATTTTGGGCTGATTTTCCATCGTTTTGGTAAGTAATTCTTGCCCAATTTCCGTTTTTATTTCTGAAATTTCAATTCTTTAACCCCAACTTGGGCGGGCTGTTTTGATGCCCTTCCCTTGTCCAATTTTGCTCAAATTTGGATCATGCCTTCTTGGAATCGTTGGGGTCATCGTGGTTGTTTCCTTTTTTTCTTTTGTGTTGTGGGCCTCACGGGCCTACTTTTGACCCGAATATCGACCCGACTACAATTGTAGCAATATGGGTATTGTTAAACTCGTCTTAACATTTTATTCATGAATTTGATTGTTTGATCCCTGTTGAGAGCTTCTCGGAGCAGCTCAACCTTGGATATCGTCATTCCCGCAGCTTGTCATCGGACGACAGGTAGGTTACGACTTAACTCCCTAGACTTCGCATATATTGGGTAAAATTATACTAGTTGGCATCCTTGGGTTGGGTTATTAGGTTGGTACCACAGACCTTGACCACGTTTCTATGATTCATCCTATTTCTTTTCTCCATTGTGTGTAGTATTCCTATTAGTTGATATATTTATTACCCTTGTGACCCCGTGAGGTCTTGTTGACTCTGGAACATAGAAGGTGGGATTATTAGGAATGTCCGCGAGTCCCAAACATATAAATATCTTTCTAGGCTGGTTATGCTTGTTGAGTTGCTTCGGAGCATGTGCAGGGGCGTTAGGTTGATTGTGAGCTTTCGAGAAGCTATTTGGGTTGATCATATCATTTCCATGCATATAAAGAGGTTTTTCCACATTTTATTACGGTTTTTGGCTTCGGGCCTATGGAAACTGATTTTCTAAACCTTGCATGGCCCTAGGGGTCCATTTTTGATGAAATTGGATTTGGAAATGATTTGACTTGATAGGTGGATCTTCTTGAGGTAAAAGAAGGTTAAAGATATGGTTTTATCATGATTTACTACTATTGTTAGACTCGAGCGGGTCGGAGTGCTAGCTGAGTTTCTTTACTAATTTGAAATATATATCATGCTCGATCGGGTCAAGCATCTGAGATGTTTTTACTACTATTTTAGACCGGATTGTGCTCGAGCACCCTCGAAAGGGTTTTTGAGACATATTTTTCACTATTCTAGTCCTAGACGGGGTCTAGGCATGCATATTTGAGACTTAGCCACTGGCTTGAACCCAAACTCGATTCTGGAGGACACATTTTGATTATGTGTTTTAGTATGGGGTCTGGGACCTCCATCGACCTTGCCGCTCTAGGCCTGAGGCTTTGGGCTGCATGTGCCAGGGGGAGGGTATACGGTGGAGTAGAGGTGTACAGGTTGTGTCCTTCTATGGAACCTGCCTGCTGGGCCCGATTGGCACCATATGAGGTACATACAGAGGTTCTATTTCACCCTGATGTTTTCATGCATCATATCATTCATTGTTCGGGATTCCACCCTTGTTTGTTGTTTGTTGATTGTACGCCCTGGTAGTATGGGATGCCAGAGGGTTTGTTTTCACTTGATTGAGTTCCTCGGTTGTATGGGCGGCCAGAGGACTGTAGGTAGAATCTCATTACTTATTAGGGAATTGTTCTCAATTATGGTTATAAGTGTGGAGTTGGACTCCATTAGGCTGTTATTTCAGGATTTGAGATTGATATGGTTTGGCTGGTTATTTGTTCTATTTACCGAGCATGTCTACTTTATCCTTCTCTCCCACTCTTTACGCTTGAAGTAACTGGCATACCGCCCATTTCTAGAACCTACACTTATATATATACTATTTTTGCGAGGATCCCAGGTGCGTCATCCTTACTTCCACCTGTGCCTATTGTGTGTATATATTCTATATGCTAGCCTTATATGTTGTTTTCTATTGTAATCCCTCTGGGCTAGTTCCTGTGTACTTTTCATTGATTTCTGTGACTGTTTGCTTTTACTCTTGTTATCTATTTTATTCTCCTTATGCCCTTGCTTCTGCTTCTTTACCGAATCTTCTGCTTAAACTGTTAGAACGTATCCCATTACTAAGAATTTTGGGCTATGGGAATTGGTTTGCCTACTGGGGGGTTGAGAAATCGATGTCATCAGTATAGGAGCCAATGTCTAGTAGAGTCTTGCGGATCAGGGTGGAGATGTTCGTGCTCAATCTTCAGGAGGCTATAGTGACATCTTAGGAAACTGGACTTTTTTTGTCTCTCTCTTGTGCGTAGTATCCTTGGAAGTTTCTGGAAATCTCACTTATTCTGGTTTACTCTTCCGTAGATGGTTCATATGAGATCTTCACCTTCTGGCGGATGAGAGCCTCCTAGGGGTTTGCCTACTAGGGGTCGAGGGCGCCCCAGAGCAGCGTCACTTGCTAGAGCTGCTAGAGTGGATATAGAGCCTGAGTATGATTATGAGCCAGAGTTAGCTCCAGAGCAGCAACATGTTGGCCTGGGGATAGCCCATGCACCACCAGCTCCAGTACCAGCTCCAGCATCAGTTTTTGTGCCAGCTTTAACCCCATGTCAGTCTTCAGATATTCGGGGTTTATTACTTCAGCTATTGGGTATGATTGGGGAGCGTCCTTCTGAGATAGCCCAGACATCCGCTCAGGGGGCAACCCTGGGTGTTCAGAGTTCAGGAGCGTAGCCTTATACTGTGGCTCCCCGTGCTGAGGTTATTCCAGTTCCATCAGTTGCCCAGCCTCTTTCTCCTTGCCCTACTATAACAGAGATGGAGCAGAAGGCCTTGGGCAGATTTCTAAGATTGGCACAACCAAGATTCGCTGGTATATCGGGTCTGGACCTACATGACTTTATCACTAACTGCGAGGAGATGTTGCACCATTTGCGCTTATTGGAGACTCACGGGGTTGGCTACATTTCATATCAGCTAGAAGGTCCAGTGAAGTTATGGTGGAGGGCACAGGTTGCTTGCAGGCCTTCTATATCACCTCTTTTGACCTGTTCTGAGTTCTATGAGGAATTTATGGCCAAGTTATTGACACAGAGCGATCGAGAGCATCGGAGGGAGGAGTTCACTAGACTTTCTCAGCATACTATGACCATCTCGGAGTATGTGACCCACTTCCATCAGCTTATTCCTTTCGGAGCCATGATTATGCGTACTAAGGCCGAAAAAAATCATAGATTTGTTTGGGGGTTAAAAGAGAGTTTAGAGAGCCTGCAACGATACATGTTGCTAGCGGTCGGTCATTCCAGGACATTGAAGATTATGCCTGTGCAGTTGAGGATTTGCGTTGTAATGAAATCGGGGCAAGAGATAAGAGGCCTCGACATCAGGGTAGTTATAATAGTTCTAGGCATAGTGGTAGAGGTTCAGGTCTGTGGGCCCAAGGTTATCAGTTGCAGTAGCATCAGGGTCAGTCTAGCCGACTGGTACAGGCGTCACATCAGGCTTCTGGTTCTCAGTTTGAGTAGGGTCAGGTCAGTCAGCTAGGTCACAGTGGTCAGCCATCAATAGGTATAGATTCTGGGGCATCAGGCCGTGGTGGCCATTTGGGTTCTGCTGGTTCATCCCGATATAGTAGGTCATCAGGGGCTTGCTATACTTGTGGTGTGGTTGGTCACTTTTCTAGATATTGCCTCCAGTAGGGTACAGTTCAGTCGGCCGAGCCGCTGCGAGCAGTTTAGCCTCTTGCTAGAGCGGGTGGTAGTCAGGATAGGGGTGGTGCCCCGTGTGGCAGAGCAGGTGGTAGGGATGGCGGTCTGGCAGGTGGAGGTCATCGTCAGTTCTATGCGGTCCCTGTGAGACTAGAGGCAGAGGCCTCGAATGTCGTGATCACAAGTATAATTTATGTATTCCATCAGCCAGCTTATGCCTTGTTTGATCCTGGATCCACTTATTCATATGTATCTGCCTACTTTTTGCCTTGTTTGGGGTTGGCTAATGAGCCATTTTCTGTGCCTGTTTCTTTTTTGATCCCAGTAGGAGATTCTTTAGTAGTGGATCAGATTGTTTGATCATGTGTGATATATGTTGGTGATTTGGATACTTGGGCTGACCTGATGATACTTGATATGTTGGATTTTGATGTGATACTGGGCATGGACTTGTTATCCCCACACCGTGCAGTTTTTGATTGCTATGCCAAGATCGTTACCATAACCGTGCCCGGTGTATCCCTGGTTGTGTGGCAGGGTTCTGTTAACCATGCACCATCTTGGATCATTTCTTGTCTTCGAGCTAGGAAGATGATATCCTATGGTTGTTTAGCTTATCTAGCATATGTCCAATATGCTAGTTCTGACCCTACCTCTCATGAGTCTGTTCCTATGGTTAGAGACTTCCTAGATGGGTTTCTTACAGACTTGCCAAGCCTTCCACCTGAGAGGGATATTAATTTTGCCATTGAGTTAGAGCCAATAACCAGGCCCATTTTTATTCCTCCCTACCGTATGGCTCCTGCTGAGTTGAGAGAGCTTAAGGAGCAGCTTCAGAATTTGTTAGCTAAGGGGTTTATTAGACCGAGTGTGTCTCTTTGGGGTGCTCCTGTTCTATTTGTGAAGAAGAAGGACGGGTCGATGCAGTTTTGTATGGATTATCGACAGTTGAATAAGGTGACAGTGAAGAATAAGTATCCAATTCCTAGGATTGATGACTTATTTGATCAGCTTCAGGGTTTTTCCATGTTTTCTAAGATTGATTTGAGGTCCGGCTACCATCAGTTGAGGATTAGGGTGGAGTAAATCCCTAAGACAACATTCAAGACACGTTACGGACACTATGAGTTCCTGGTTATATCTTTTGGGTTGACTAATGCCTTCACAAGCTTCATAGACTTGATGCATAGGGTGCTTAGCCCGTACCTATATCTGTTCATGATAGTCTGCATTGAATACATTTTGGTATACTCCCAAGGTAGATATGAGAATGAGCAACACTTGAGGACTGTAGTTCAGACCTTGAGAGATCATCGACTTTACGCCAAGTTCTCAAAGTGTGAGTTTTGGTTAGAGTCAGTTGCATTCCTAGGGTACGTGGTGTCTAAGGATGTGATTAGAGTTGATCCGAGTAAGATTTCTGCAGTTCGTGATTGGCCTAGACCTACTACTCCTACCTAGGTTTGCGGGTTTTGTTGGGTTAGCCGGTTATTATAGACGGTTTATTGACGGATTTTCTTCCATAGCAACACACTTAACTAGACTAGGAAGGATATTTCATTTCAGTGGTCTGATCAGTGTGAGGATATCTTCCAGAGATTTAAGGCCTTATTGACTTCAGCTCCAGTTTTGGCGTTGCCGGTTGAGGGTCAGAGTTTCTCCGTGTATTGTGATGCTTCAGGGGTCGGTCTTGGTTGTTTGTTGCTGCAGCAGGGTCAAGTGATAGCATATGCGTCAAGACAACTGAAGGTTCATGAGCGTAACCACCCCACTCACGACTTGGAGTTGGCAGCGGTAGTCTTCGCGCTCAAGATTTAGAGGCACTATCTCTATGGAGTTCATTGTGAGATATTCACCGACCATCATAGTCTTCAGTACATTACGAGTCAGCGCGAGCTAAACTCGAGATAGAGGAGATGGATTGAGTTGTTGAAGGACTATGAATTCACTATTTTATACCATCTGGGCAAGACAAACATGGTATCGGATGCCTTGAGTCAGAAGGCAGTGAGTATGGGCACCCTAGCTTCACTTTTAGTTTCTGAGCGACCGTTGGCCTTGGATATCCAGTCCTTGGCTAACGTTTTGGTTAGACTTGACTTATCAGATCCCAGCAGACTTCTTGCCAGTGTTGAGGTTCATTCTACTCTAGTTGATCAGATTTAGAGCTGACAGTTCGAGGATCATAGTTTTTGTGACCTTCATAATCAAGTGGTTCGAGGTGAGGCCAGCCGGGCTACCTTGGGTTCTGATGGGATTCTGAGGTTTAAAGGTCGACTTTGTGTTCCGAGAGTTGTTGAATTGATATAGTTGATACTCCATTAGGCACATTGTTCTGAATACTCCATCCATCCTGGCACAGCAAAGATGTATAAAGACCTGACACAGCTTTACTGGTGGAGTGGCATGAAGTGGGATGTGGCAGAGTTCGTATCTCGGTGCTTGAATTATCAATAGGTGAAGTTCGAGCACATGAGACCGGATGGTTTGATGCAACGACTTCCCATTCCTGAGTGGAAGTGGGAAGGTATTACTATGGACTTTGTTGTTGGTTTTCCTCGCACTACTCAGGGGTTTGACTGTATTTGGGTGATCATTGATAGGCTCACTAAGTCAGCACATTTCTTGCCGGTTCAGACTTGCTACGGGGCAGAGTGGTTAGCTCAGATCTACATTCGTGAGATTTTACGGTTTTATGGGGTTCTAGCTTCTATCATTTTAGATCGTGGCACTGAGTTCACATCCTAGTTCTGGAGATCTATACAGAGGGATTTAGGTACGGAGGTTCATCTTAGTACTGCTTTCCACCCTTAGACAGATGGCCAGTCTGAGAGGACTATTCAGGTACTGAAGGACATGCTTCAGGCTTGTGTTCTTCACTTTGGATGTTCATGGGATCAGTTTGTGCCATTGGTTGAGTTTGTATATAATAATTGCTTTCATTCGAGCATTGGCATGGCACCTTTCGAGGCTTTGTATGGTAGGCATTGCAGATCGCCCATTGGTTGGTTTAATGGGTTAGAGTCCAGACCGCAGGGTAAAGATTTACTTAGAGATTCCTTGGACCGAGTCCGTTTGATCCAGGACACACTTAGAGCAGCCCAGAGTAGGCAGAAGAGTTACGCTGATCGTAGACTTTGTGCCTTGGAGTTCAGTATTGGTGATCTAGTTTTCCTTCGAGTATCGGCCGTGAAGGGCATGATGAGATTTGGTCAGCGGTGCAAGCTTAGCCCTAGGTTTATTGGTCCATTTGAGATTCTACAGAGGGTTGGTAGTGTTGCCTACATGTTAGCCTTGCCTCCGATTTAGATGTTCACCCAGTTTTCCATGTTTCGATGTTGCGCCAGTATGTGCCTGATGAGTCTCATGTGTTGCATTGAGATTCGGTTCAGTTGGATGAGAATTTATCATTTGTTGAGCAGCCGATAGCTATTCTGGCCAAAGATATCAGGAGGTTGAGATCTAGGGAGATTCCGATTGTGAAAGTGCAGTGGAGGCATCTTCCGGTCGAGGAGTCTACCCGGGAGACCGAGAGTGAGTTGCGTGCTCAGTATCCGCAGTTGTTAAAGCCTTCAGGTACTCCCTTCTCCTTGACTTTCGAGGACGAAAGTCTTTTTAGTAGTGGATGTTGTGATGACCCTTCCGGTCATCATCTCATTTTCATATTTATTGCATTGTTAGAGCCTTCCTGTAGCGTCCCTAAGTCATATATGGCTTTCTGGGATAGGTCATTCGGTGCACTAGTCGTTCGTTTGGTCGTTTTAGCCATTCGCCTGTTTTAGAGCTTTAAACTTACAATATTGTTGACTTTGGTCAACATTTTTAGCTAACGTACTCGGAATTGAATTCTGATAGTTCTGTTAGCTCTGGAGCGATGAGTTTGGTCTAGTAGGACCTTTAGTTGAGGCCTGAGAACTTCTGATGTGGGTTTTGTGTGATTTTCTCAGTTTTCAGGCCATTTGGAGTTGAAATTGTAACTTTGGGTGACTTTCAATGATCGGAGTGTCGTATTTGAAATCCGACGATTCCATCAGATCCGGAATGTTGAGTTTGAGCTAGGAAGATGGTTGGTTCGGGTTCCAGGTGAGTCAGACTCATTTCGAGCCTTTGAGTTCCTTTTTGTTACTGTTTATTTGGGTCAACATTTCTTCGCAACGACCTCGTATGGAAGTTTTGTCGATTCCTTTGAGTTCGGAATGTCGTTTCCACTCTATTAGCACTATTGGGTTTTGAATATTGGTTTCCGATTGTGCCCGGAATGCCCCGTCGAGTTTTCTAAAAAGTGCAGAAAATCAGCTGCGGACAACAGCTATTTATTGCTGTCATTTCATTTTTTCCAGCCCTTCTCCTCACTTTTCTCACTCTAAAACTCAAAATTCTCTCCACCATTTTCCTCCATTTCAGTTCTAAACCTTGGAGAATTATTTGTTCGTCGATATCTGTAGTTCTTCGCCTCTTGGTAAGTTATCTTCCCCAACTTGCCTTCTTCGGTTTTTCTCTTAATTCCTCCATTCATTCTCATCCAAAGCTTAGATTTTGTGATAGATTCTTCCTCCTAAGCTTGTGCATGTTTGTGGGTGTGAAGTTTTATCCGTCTTGGGCTGATTTTCCGTCGTTTTGGTAAGTAATTCTTGCCCAATTTCCATTTTTATTTTCGAAATTTCCATTCTTTAATCCCAACTTGGGCGGGTTATTTTGGTGCCCTTCCCATGTCCAATTGTGCTCAATTTTGGATCATGCCTTCTTGGCATCATTGGGGTCATCGTTGTTCTTTTCATTTTTAGTTTCGGGTTGTGGGCCCCACAGGCCCGCTTTTGACCCGGATATCGACCCGGCTACAATTATAGCAATATGGGTATCGTTAGACTCGTCTTAATATTTAATTCATGAATTTGATAGTTTGATCCCTGTTCGGAGCTTCTCGGAGCAGCTTGGCCTCGGATATCATCGTTCTAGCAGCTTGTCGTCGGAGGACAGGTAGGT
Organism: Jaltomata sinuosa; assembly: GCA_003996215.1. Classification (NCBI taxonomy): domain Eukaryota; kingdom Viridiplantae; phylum Streptophyta; class Magnoliopsida; order Solanales; family Solanaceae; genus Jaltomata; species Jaltomata sinuosa. The sequence continues at coordinate 50,191 of QJPP01000237.1, read as the reverse complement.
TACGACTTAACTCCCTACACTTCACATATATCGGGTAAAATTGTACTAGTTGGCATCCTTGGGTTGGGTTATTAGTTTGGTACCACAGACCTTGACCATTTTTCCATGATTCGTCCTATTTCTTTCCTCCATTGTGTGTAGTATTCCTATTAATTGATATATTTATTACCCTTGTGACCCCGTGAGGTCTTGTTGACTCTGGAACATAGAAGGTGGGATTATTGGGAATGTCTGCGAGTCCCGAACATAGAAATATCTTTTGGTTGATTGTGAGCTGCAGGGCACCTATTTGGGTTGATCATATCATTTCCATGCATATAAAGAGGTTTTTCCATGTTTTATTACAATTTTTGCCTTCGGGCTTATGGAAACTGATTTTCTAAACCTTGCATGGCCCCGGGGTCCATTTTTGATGAAATTGGATTTGGAAATGATTTTACTTGATACGTGAATCTTCTTGATGTAAAAGAAGGTTAAAGATATGGTTTTATCATGAGTTACTACCATTGAGAGACTCGACTGGGTTGGAGTGCTAGCTGAGTTTCCTTACTGATATGAAATGATATCAGGCTCGGCGAGTCGAGCATCTGAGATGTTTTTACTACTATTTTAGACCCGGTTGTGCCCGGGCTAATTGGAAGGGTTTTTGAGACATCTTTTTCACTGTTTTAGTCCTAGACAGGATCTTGGCATGCATATTTGAGACTTAGCCACTGGCTTGAACCCGGACTCGATTACGGAGGACACGTTTTGATTTTGAGTTTTATTATGGGGTCAGGGACCTCCATGGATCTTGCCTCTCCGGGCCTGAGGCTTTAGGCTGCATGTGCCAGAGGGATGGGTATACAATGGATTAGAGGTATACGGGTTGTGTCCTTCCATGGAACTTTCCTGCTGGGTTAGATCGGCACCGGAAGAGGTACATACATAGGTTCTATTTCACCCTGAGGTTTTCATGCATCATATCATTCATTGTTTGCGATTCCACCCTTGTTTGCTATTTTTTGATTATACGTTCTTGTATTATGGTATGCTGGAGGGTTTTCTTCGGTTGTATGGGAGGCCGGGGGACTATAGGTAGACTCTAGTTACTTATTACAGAATTGTTCTCTATTACGGTTATAAGTGTGGAGTTGGACTCCACTAGGCTGTTATTTTGGGATTTGAGATTGATATGGTTTGGCTGGTTATTTGTTCTGCTTACCGAGCATGTCTACTTTATCCTTCTTTCCCACTCTTTACGCTCGAGGTTACCGGTACACTGCCCATTTCTAGAACCTACACATATATATATACTGTTTTTGTGAGGATCCCAGGTGCGTCGTCCTTACTTTCACCTGTGCCTGTTGTGTGTATATATTTTATATGCTAGCCTTATATGTTGTTTTCTGTTGTCTTCCCTCTGGGCTAGTTCCTGTATACTTTTCGTTGATTTCTGTGATTGTTTGCTTTTACTCTTGTTATCTATTTTCTTCTCCTTATGCCCTTGCTTCTGCTTATTTACTGAATCTTCCGCTTAAACTGTTAGAAGGTAGCTCATTACTAACTGTTTTGGGCTACGGGGATTGGTTCGCCTACTAGGGGGTTATAGGTGTCATCATGACCGAAAAATTGGGTCGTGACAAATGCAAAAGTAGTACTTTTCCTTTCCTTTCAAAAATCAGTTGTAAAACTCAAGATAACTCCTTTAAAATAAAAAAATCATGATAACCATAGTAAATCTCAAGTTTGAACCAAAAACCTCGAAAATCTTTCTTTTATGTACCGTTAGGTATATAAATGCAATATGAGCATGCAAGGTTTCGAATTCAAAGAATATTTCACACCACAAGGCAAACCAGGTAGAGTACCCTCCAAATAAGAAAACTGACCTGGAACTCCATCCAATCCGAGCTATGGCCTCGGGCCGACAGTTACACACAAAACCAAAAATAAGGCAAAAATAACAAAAACTAACTACGAAAACCACTAAAAGCATATACTCTACCTCTAAAACCTCCAAAAATCATACTAAGGATTCTATGCTATCCAGAACAATACTATAAGCTCCTAGACTATGGATAATAATAATAATTCTAATCTAATATTTTAAATGGCCAATTTATTACAAGTCAAAGGATTTAGCCCTAATACAACCCTAAGATCCAACCTAACGTTCCAATAATATACAAGATATAAATTCTAACTACACCCAGTCTAGGAAATTAAATCGTAACCTACCTCGAGGCTGAAATGCAACACGAATTTCCACTCGTGTGCCTTCCCCTTTCGAATAGCCTCATAAAGTTACCACGCTATCACAAACACATTCTTGGTATCAAGATGAGAAGAATGACACCCATAACACTATAAGAAAAATGGGGCCAGAAATCGGGTCAAAAAATGACCCTCGGGGCCTGTGCAATGAAATGAAAAACAAAATTCACAATTTTATCCGCAATGGGTTGAGGAACCCATGCCCAAAAGGTGAGCGTGCAGAGACTCATTTCGGGGCCCAAAATGGCCTCGAAGTGCTGCTAGTTCAAGGAAAATTTTAAAGGAAGAATAGCGGAATTTAACAAAGAAACCTTCCCAATAGAAGTTGAGAAATCGATCACGGACCAAGAATTATGCACCCAATGATCTAGAATCAGCCCATAAGAAATTAGAGCTTAGAAGCTGAAGAAAATGGTAGAAAATTGCTTTGGTAAAACTGTCACGACCCAAAAACTCAAGTCGTGATGGAACCTACTATAACCCACTAGTAGGTAAGCCAACCCTTAGCCCGAAACTGAAAGTAACGGGCTAACTCAAGGAAGAACCAAAAAGCGGAAGAAATAACAATAACAACGGAAGATACGATAAACCAATATAAGTAAAAGGGGAGGGAAGAGAATAAAATACATAAGAATCCCCCAAGACCTGGTGTCGGTCGGTACAAGTGCTACTACAACTTAGATGTTCTATATAGATACAAAAAATATGGACAATCTTCAAAGATACAGTAGGAGTCTAGTCCAAAAGTAGAGGGAGATGGATCAACTATGATCGCTAAGAGCTCACCCTATGTCTCCAGTCAGCAACTCTACACGAGGACTGCAATCAACGGCAATAAACCATACTAGGATATGCATCAACAAAAAGATGCAGAAGTGTAGTATGAGTACCAAAACACGCGGTACCCAGTAGGCATCATCGGCTGACTGAGCTCAAATAAGATATAAATATAACAAAAAGCGAATATAACCCAACGGTAAGAGAGATGAGTCAAAAGGAAATATAATGATCAAAACCTAAATAAAAAGTGGAAAACTACCATAATATGAAAAGCATAAACAATAAACCAACAACAACCAATTCGGACTTCCAGAGTCCAGAAAATACACCTGATAAAGACAACCAAGTACACACAGATTCCAATAGTAAAGATACGCAAGGAATACCATGAAAAATATGTTATGGAATGGATGAAATGAAATGTGGCCAATGAAATAATGAATGAGAACCCTGAGTCACCTCACGGGCCGCCGGAACTTACCAACCAATAGCATACCATAATACCTGGAATGTCCCTTCAGGCCGCCGTAACTTATCAATATAACAATCAATGCCACAATGTCCACGTATAATCAAGAAAACCCAGAGTATTCTCATGGGCCACCAAAGCTTACCAATATAACAATTTCCATAAGTAAAACCCCGTATATATACAAAGGAGGCCGCCGAAGCTTATCAATATAATCCTATAACCAATGGAAAGCAAGGTTAAAAGCATCTCTCAACCCAAGTGCACAAAATAAAAGTATTTTCCCATTTCAAAGTCAATAAAACAATGATGTATGGTTTCTCCTTAACCACATAAGTTTATAGAAGAGAAACTGTTTCCCCCCTTTATCAACCAAAAACATTTATAAAAGTAGGACGCTCTCCCTGGAGCTCCAATCATTTAAAAAGGAAGTGTTTCGGGTTTTAAACATTAGCGGTTAACTTAAATCGGTAAAATATTTCCTTAATTTGAGAACCATTTGTTAAAAGAAGATTCCCAAATCAAACTACTGAGCCAATCAATTCCGGTAAATTTGTACCATTCAGTTCCCTTCAATCCATACTATAACCCAATCATATATGAAAAAGAGATGAACACGAATCAATTCAAATGTATATATGTATGAATATGATGCACGCAGATAAACTAAGATAGGGAATTTCACCCTTCATAACAATATCGTACTAACCTGGATTCTAGCCAGCCCAACACCATGGCCTTAGGCCCACAGATACGCATACCAAATCCAACCATAAGAATATAACACGATAAGAATAACCACAAAACCAAGTAAGAAACTATCTTACCAGAAACTATACCCATCGGATTCTAAGGCCAACTATTCTAGTACAAATACTAAAAGGGAACACTACACTATCTACCAAACCACAATGGACCCGCCTATGGAAAACAACTAACCAAAACTAAACATAAAGCGTACGACAAATAGAAACTTAAGCAAAACACAACCATACTGCCCTAGCTCCTGCAAGTACCATCTACATGGCCTCAGGCCCATAATTAAATTATAAATAGAACACCAAACCAACAACAATAATAATAGTAGTAATAATAAAGCAACGATACATCTACTCTACCCCGAACCTTTATCTAATTCTAGGCTAAGGCTCCTTAATCTAATAATCTCAACCACAAGCAGTCTAAATGAAACTAAGGCATTTGACCCTAATGCCAAGGATATAACACTGCCTACACCAAGTCTTATGGAAGATCTACAGCCTATACTAAGGATTGCTAGCCAAAATCTTACTATAGACCACCTAAATAACCTATAAGGATCAATAAGCCTACTCAAAGCCGTATCCAACACACAAGATCCCACCAACCATTAGAAATTTAGAATATTCATACCTCATATGAGCAAAGTTTAAAAAATAGTAAACCATAACATACCGGAGATAGGCTCCGGTCTTGTGGATTGGGTTGTGCGCGCGTGCTCAGCTTTTCCGGTAGGTTATAGTTTACTATTTTCAAGACTTTGCTCGTATAAGGTATGAATATAATAACTTGCTAATGGTTGGTGGGATCTTGTGTGTTGGATATGGTTATGAGTAGGCTTATTGATCCTTATAGGTGATTTAGGTGCTCTAGAGTAAGATTTTGGCTAGCAATCCTTAGTATAGGCTGTAGCTCTTCCTTAAGACTTGGCATAGGTGGTATACTATCCTTGGGATTAGGATCAGATGCCTTAGTTTTGTTTAGACTGCTTGTGTTTGAGATTATTAGATTAAGGAGCCTTATCCTAGAATTAGATAAAGGTTCGGGGTAGAGTAGATGTTATCATTGCTTTGTTATTGTTACTATTATTATTCTTTTTGGTTTGGTGTTCTATTTATCATGTAATTGTGGGCTTGAGGACGTGGAGATGGGACTGTCATGATCCAGGTCAGTATAGTTGTGCTTTGCTTAAGTTTTTATTTGTCGTACTCTTTATGTTTAGTTTCGATTAGTTGTTTTCCTTAGGAGGGTCCCTTGGGGTTTGGTAGATAGTGTAGTGTTCCCTTTTAGTATTTGTAATAGAATAGTCAACCTTAGTATCCGATGGTTATAGTTCCTGGTAGGGTAGTTTCTTACTTGATTTTCTGGTTGTTTTTATCGTGTTATATTCTTATGGTTAGATTTGGTATGCGGATCGGTGGGCCTAAGGCCATGGTGTTGGGCTGGCTAGAGTCTAGGTTAGTATGATATTGTTATGAAGGGTGAAATTCCCTATCTTTGTTTATATGCGTGCATCATATGTATACATATATATATTTGAATTGATTCGTGTTCATCTCTTTTTCATATATGATTGGGTTACAGTATTGATTGAAGGGAATTGAATGGTATCAATTTATGGGAATCAATTGGCTCAGTGGTTTGATAAGGGAATCTTCTTTTAACAAATGGTTTTCAAATTAAGGAAAGATTTTATCGATTTAAGCTGACCGCTAATATTTAAAACTCGAAACACTTTCTTTTTAAATGATTGGAGCTCCAGGGAGAGCGTCTTACTTTAATAAATGTTTTTGGTTGATAAAGGGGGAAAATGGTTTCTCTTCTATAAACTTGTGTGGTTAAGGAGAAATCGTACATCACTGTTTTATTAACTTTAAAATGGGAAAATACTTCTATTTTGTGCACTTGGGTTGAGAGATGATTTTAACCTTGCTTTCCATTGGTTATACAATTATATGGACAAGCTCCGGTGGCCTCCTTTGTATAAATACGGGGTTTTACTTGTGAAACTTGTTATATTGGTAAGCTCCAGCAGCCCATGATAATACTCTGGGTTTTCTTGATTATACGTGGACATTATGGCATTGATTGTTATATTTATAAGCTACAGCGGCCTGAAGGGACCTTCCAGGTATTATGTTATGGTATTGGTTGGTAAGTTCCTATGGCCCGTGAGGTGACTCAGGGTTCTCATTCATTAATGCATTGGCTGCCATATTTCATTTCATTTCATTTCATCCATTCCATATCGCATTTTTCATGGTATTCCTTGTGTATCTTTACTATCAGAATCTGTGTGTACTTGGTTGTCTTTATCGGGTGTATTTCCTGGACTCGGGAAGTACAAATTCGTTGTTGTTGGTTTATTGTTTATTATATTCATACTATGGCGGTTTTCCCCTTTTTATTTAGGTTTTTGACCATTATATTTCCTTCTGACTCATCTTTCTTACCCTTGGGTTATATTTGCTTTTGTTATATTTATATCTTATTTGAGCTCAGTCGGCCGATGATGCCTACTGTGTACCATGTGTCTTGGTACTCATACTACACTTCTGCATCTTTTTGTTGATACAGATTCTAGTATGGTTTATCGCCGTTGATTGCAGTCCTCGTGTAGAGTTGCTGACTTGAGACATTGGGTGAGCTCTTAGCGATCATAGTTGATCCATCTCCATCTACTTTTGGACTAGTTTCCTATTGTACCTTCAGTTATCGTCCATTTTTTGTTTTATCTATCTAGAACATCTAAGTTGTAGTAGCACTTGTACCGACTGACACCAGGTCTTGGGGGATTCTTATTTATTTTATTCTCTTCCCTCCCTTATTACTTATATTGGTTTATCGTATCTTCTGTTGTTATTGTTGTTTCTTCCGCTTTTGGGTTCTTCCTTGAGTTAGCCTATTACTTTCAGTTCCAAGCTAAGGGTTGGCTTACCTACTGGTGGGTTATAGTAGGTGCCATCACGACTTGAGTTTTTGGGTCGTGACAGATTGGTATCAGAGCTCTAGGTTCACCGGTGTCAGTGGTACAAGGGCAGGTGTCTAGTAGAGTCTCGCGGATAGGTACGATAACGTTCATATCCTATCTTCGGGAGGATATTGGGTATCCTTAGGAAAAGTTCTATCTTGTTGATTCCTTATCGTGCGTTCTTATTTCCATCAAAGTCTAAACATCAATTATTCATTTCCTTCTTAGATGGTTATGATGAGGTTGACAGCAGGATTGGGCAAGGCTCATACGACTACTGCTGGAGCACAGTTACCAGAGTTAGGGGTTGAGGGTGTTCAGTTTCAGTCGGAGGACGTGGGGTCAGCCCAACCTCCAGTAGGATTTGTAGCTTCATCGGCCCTTCAGGGTATTCTTGCCAGGATTCTTAGCTTATTGGAGAGTATGTAACGGGTTGGGACTCTACCTAGTGCACCTGATAGTTCACAGATCAGAGTTGAGACACAAACTTCAGCCCAGGTAGGGGCACATAGTAGTCAGGGATTAGGAGCACAACCAGATGTTGTGGCTCCCTATTTGGGTATTTTGCCAATTCCATTGGTTTCTCAACCTATTGCAGCTAGGCCGGTTATGTTGATTGAGCAGCAAAAGATGTTGGGCAGGTTCATCAGATTGGGTCCTCCGAGGTTTTCTGGAGCCCCAGGGGAGAATGCTTATGAGTTCTTGATTAGTTGCCAGGAGAGGTTGCATAACCTTGGGTTAGTTGAGTCTCATGGAGCTGATTACACTTCATTTATGATGGATGGTTTGGCAAAATAGTAGTGGCGATCTTATACTGCTTCCAGACCAGCCGAGTCACCTCCGATGACTTTGACTCAGTTCTCCGAGGCTTTCTTGGTGAAGTATGTACCTCGCAACTTGAGGGAAAGGTTGAGGGATCAGTTCAAAAGGTTAGAGAAGGGCTCTATGTTAGTTTCTGAGTATGAGGCACTGTTCCATGAGTTGTCTAGGCATGAGCCTATGATTCTTCCTATAGAGCACGAGCGGGTTTGCCAGTTTGTCAAAGGGTTGTATCTACCACTTTGTTTGGGTATAGAGCATCTAGTGGTATCATGGGCTACATTCCTTGCGGTTGTTGATCATGCACGGAATATTGAGGGTATATGTCTTGAGGCCGGTGAAGGCAGTGGTAAGAGGCCTCGCCATCGGGGTAGTTTCAGTGATTTTCAGTTTCGTGGCAGAGTAGTCGGGGTTCAAGTCAGAACTCTAAAGGTTTACATTCTGGGTATCCAGGCCATGGTGGCCAGTCAGGTTCAGCCAGATTTTCTAAGTGGGGCACTTCTAGTATGGGTTTCTATGTTTATGGTGAGCAGGGACACCTCGCTAGGACTTGTCCGAGATTTAGGGAGTTTCACTCTCTCCGAGTTCCAACATCACCGCCCAAGGGAGGTGCAAAAATTAGTAGGAATGGTTCCCAAGTTGTTAGGGATGGTTCTCAGCCGTATCAGTCTACTAGTCATGGCAGATGGAGTCACATGGATGCTTCTATCACAGGTATGATATTGCTATAATCAGTGAGCTTTTGGTATTATTCGATATGGGTTTTGCGTGTCCTTATATAAATCTGCGTACATTACTTCTCATCCAGACTCACATGGTGAGATTTTGGTACTTGTCTGTATAGCTACCCTATAGAAGAATTCTTTTAGTAGTGGATCGAGTATGTCGGCTTTCGAGTAGTAACTATATAGGGTTGCAAAGCACGGTACGCCTAGTCGTTATGGTTGGTAGGGTTCCATAAACTTCTAGGCTTGGTTTTACCATCTTAGCACCTAACAGTTCTAGGTTGTTGGGTTATCTTGCTTTTGTTTATTGTGCTGGTTCTGACATTCTTCCTTTGGGTCAGTTTTTGTGGTTGATGAAGGTTCAGGTTGTGGAATTGTTTTCTAAAGATAGATTTTGAGATTGGGTTACCTTCTGTCAAGGGTCAGGGTGGTGGAAATTCCAAGGACTACCTCAGGACTTGTTCCTATGAAAGTTCCCAGCTATGTCCTTTGGTTTGACCCATGCCCCACTAGCGGTTGCAGATTACTGAGCATCGTATTCAGATCTTATTCGGGTTTCGTTTACTATAGAGTTCTTAGGTGGTATCTGAGACTACTCGAGGAGTAGGGAGGAGATCAGTTAGAATTTGTGTTTTGGTTTCAAACTTTGCGGGTTAGCAGACTATTTCAAGAAGGTTGTGGAAGACTTTCTCTATTCATGGCACTTTTGACTAGATCAATTCTGGAGACCGTTACCTTCTAGTGGTTAGGCAAGAGTGTTATGGGTTCCCTATGAGTTGGAGATTGACTTTAGGCTTTGTTGCATGCTTGCTATATTTCTTGCTTGGTTCTGATGTCCTTGGGTTCTGCTCGGATAGGCAGACCTAGCCTAGTCCCTTTTTCCCGGATCATACATTATGTGGTTCAGAAGGTTTGGTTCAGAATCTGCATTCGGAAGGTTGTCCTTCAGCATGGGTTGCCTGGTTACCTTCTTTTTTCAAATATCGGTGTTTTCTTTTCAGTTGGTTATTTCTGGTAAGTTTGGGTTATTCGAGTGATCTTACCGCAGTTTTCCATCTAAAAACCGATGATTAGTCAGGGTAGCCTAATCCGATCATAATAGGTATGTCTCAGGCAGGTGTTTATGTTTCTAAGGTTAGTAGGACTAGTGTGTGGTTTTTGTTGAGATCGAGGTTTTAGACTGCTTCGGGGAGGTAGAGTATGGTAGGAGTCTTAGGCTTCTGATGGGTTTGTGGATGTTTTTTTTAGTTTAACTCGAGTGTTTGACTTGTGTTTGACTCTATGGTTTGAATGCTGATGTTTCAGGATAGATGGAAGGGTCTTCGGACCCAGGATTCTTTGGTAAGAATATTGGAGAAAGTGGGTTTTATGCTTTGTGTTAGCATGGTTTTCTATTCTGTGTGATGATTGCCTTGGTCTTCAAGGTTCTTGTGTTGTGTTGGTGCTTTTCGAATGTTTTCTTTTGGAGTTCTATTTAAGTTATTTTACTGGTTATCTTTTGAGTTAGAGGTTGTGGTTTTTCCTGTTTTGGATGGTTTTAAGTTAAGGTTTTAGTAAGCTTTCTTTGGTTATCTTCCCGCTGGCCGTTGTCAGATCGAGGATGCTCCTCGAGAGGCCTATCTCAACTCACAGACCTGGTATCTTTTCCTTTATAAGCCTTCGAGTACTTCCTGTTTCTTAACTTTCGAGGACGAAAGTTCTTTTAGTAGTGGATGTTGTAATGACCCTCCTGGTCATTTTCTCTTTTTCGTTATTTTTCTGCGTTCCGAACATTCCATCAGCGACTACAGGTCATTTATGACTGGTTGGGACTGATGGTTCGATACCCGGGCCGTTCATTAGGTCATTATGACCATTTCTCTGTTTTAGAACTTGAACTTAGAAAATCTTTGACTTTGGTAAACTTTCTTGGTAAAAATGCTCAAAATCAAATTCTGACAGTTCTGTTGGCTCTGGAACTGAGATTTTGGTCTAGTAGGACCATAGGTCTGGGTCTGAGTGCTTTCGGTTTGGTTTTATGTTGCTTTCTGTGTTTTCAAGACAGTTTGGCTGGTAGGGTTGACTTTGGTCAACATTAAAAAAAGACAACCCCGGATGGAAATTCTATAAGCGCTATTATCTCTGGAATGTCGACTTTGGGCTAAGGGAACCTTTAGTTTGGGTCCCGGGGCTTCCGGACATGTTTTGGGGTAGTGAGTTCTGAGAATTAACACGAGAATTTACCCTTTTCAAGAGTCCAAGAACTCAACCGGATCAGCAATTAATATTCCTCCTAGTTATGGGAGAGAGCTGGTGAAAATTTTGAGCAATTCAGAGCTAAAATGGAGGAGAAATCAAAGTTTGAAGATGAGGTGAAAGACTGAAAATTTATGCTGCCAACAGCCTTTTAAGGAGGATAGCTGAGGCGCAGGGGTGGTCCATGGCGCGTAGGTGGGCTGGCATGCGCGCTGGTGCGTAGGCGGCCTTGCTAGGCACAAAGGCACTGAGACGCGCAGGCGCGTGCAGGGGCGGCCCAGGCGGCGCCCTGGCACTACCCTAGCAACCAGCAATGCCAAAACTTCAATGGGGCATTCCGAGCACAATCGGAACCCGATACTCACAAACCAATAAAGCTATTTGAGTGAAAATGATATTCCGGACTCAACAGAATCAACGAATTTACCAGCGGAGATCATTTTAAAGAAAAGTGGGCCTCGTGCCCAAAACTAACTCGGAACTCACTACCCCAAAACAAGTCTGAAAGCCCCAGGACCCGAACCAAAGGTCCCCCTAGCCCAAAGTCGATATTCCAGAGCCAAAAGCGCTGACGGAATATCCATCTGAGGCTGTCTTCTCCGAATATTCACCAAAGTCAACCTTACCAGCCAAACTGGCTTGAAAACACAGAAAGCAACATTAAACCAAACCGAAAGCACTCAAACCCAGACCTATGGTCCTACTAGACCAAAATCTCAATTCCAGAGCCAACGGAACTGTCAGAATTTGATTTTAGCATGTTTACCAAGAAAGTTGACCAAAGTCAAAGATTTTCTAAGTTCAAGTTCTAAAACAGAGAAATGGTCATAATGACCTAACGAACGGTCCGGGTATCGAACCGTCAGTCCCTACCAGTCATAAATGACCTGTAGTCGCTGAGGGAATGTTCGGAACACAAAAAATAACAAAAAATAGAAAATGACCCGGAGGTTCATTACCAAAACTTTGAAACGAAAAGGAGAAGAAAAGGAATTTAGAAATGGAACTTACCAACTTTGAATGCAAGAAATGACCACGGACCAGAACCATAATCATCACCACACCTTGGGAAAATCAAAATTGAAGAAATGAAGTTTTGGAGCTCTATAACAAAGGAGAAACGAGTTTGAAATGAGCTAAAATTTAGAGGGGTGGCCAACTTATAGATACCAACGCCCAGGGGCAGGGGAACCCATTCAGGTGCAGGTGCATGCACACCACAGCGCCTAGGCGCCGCAGTAGCGCACATATCAGAGGTGGCGAAGGCGCCGCAGGAGTGCTCCCTTGCCAGCATTGGCAGATACGTAGGTGCGTACTAGAAAGTGTACGAGTGCCAACACCAGTGTGGCAAGGTGCCCTCCATGGCGCCATACCAGCAACTAGTAGCAATAAGGTGCAGTCAAGGCTAGGATTTTCAACAGATAGACCCCGGGGAATACATCTCGGGTCCCGCAAACACAAATGAGCTGAGCTATTCAACTAAAAATGGCATTCTAGACTCAACAAAAGAGGCAAAAATCCTAATGGAGGTTGATTTAATTAAAAGTGGACCCCACGCCTAAAACCGACTATTGGTTAACCTTTTCAAAAATTTACCCAAAGGCCAAAAACAGGTTCAAAAGTCTCGGGACCTTAACCAAAGGTCCCTCTAGCCCAAAGTCGACATTCCAGAGCTAATAGTATTCATAGAATTTCCATTTGAGGTTGTCTTCTCCAGATGTTGACCAAAGTCAACTCCACAAGACAAACTGTCCTGAAAACACAAAAGACAAGACGAAACCAAACCGAAAGCTCCTAGACCCTGACAAAAGGCCCTACTAGAACAAAATCCCTGTTCCAGAGATAACAGAACTGTTGAAATTTGATTTTGAGCATTATAGCTAAGAATGTTGACCAATGTCAATGATTTTCTAAATTTAAGTTCTAAAACAGGAAAATGGTCATAACGACCTAACAAATAGCTCGGGAACCAAACCGTCAGTCCCAACAAGTCATAAATGACTTGTAGCCGCTGAGGAAAAGCTTGAAATGTGAGAAAAAGCACAAAAAATAGAAAATGACCCTTCGGGGTCATTACAATTATTTATCGGGTTACTAGTTGTGGATTTATATTCACGATATTGAGCGTCTATCAAAACTTACTCTATGCCTCCTTGATTATTCCTAATGCATATATTCTGATGGTCATCGGTCAATAGTAAAGTGCATGTGATTAATCTTTCGTATAAACTAAGCAAGGCTAATTGGTATATTCATATCCACATTAGCAAATCAAATCAAGAGTTTTAAGACCAAGCTCTACCTCCCTTTATTGCGTATGTAAATTCCCTATTTCTAGTACAATCTATGCACCATAGATTGTATTTGAATATTGATCAAGCAAAAAAATAATTAAGAGCAAGAGAAAGTTAGCAACCAAACAAACCATAGCACGACGATGAATATCTCAATAAATCAAATCAAGATCATATAATAATAATCATAAATCTACCATAACCCTAGATGCTAAGTCTACCTTCATATAAAAATTGAGGAATTACTACAAATAATCCAATCAAAAATGTAAAAATACATATAATAGAGAAAAGAGGATTCTCCGTCTCTACGATGGCTCTAAGTTCTCCCTAGGTCAAGAATTCTCCCTAAATTTCGTGTTCCCCCTCCTCATATGCGTCTCTCTCTATTCTACATTGATTCCTCCTTTAAAATCTAAATAAAAGTAGTATTTATATGGTATCGGGGGGTTCCGGGTTGGTTCTGGGTTGAAAAGACCAATTTTGGCCAAACTAGGCCAAAATTTGGCCAGTGGCCTCCCCATGTCTGGTGCTGTAGTGTATTTTAATAGCCTCCTCACTGACATTGGTCCATTGCACTACAGGGCTCCTAGGGAGATGCTCATGCTCTTTCCATAGCGCATTTTTTTCCTTTTTTTACTATTTTGCATCCGTTAAGCTCTTGTCTTGATCTCTTATCCACGGACATGCTCCTGATAATCTTCCTCAGCTCCTACTCTGACTTCAAAGCTCCATAATCGCCCCATAATGCTCAAAATCCATGAAAATCATTTTCTTTTCAATTCACATATCAAGACAAGCTACATAAGCGTAATTCATATAAAGTAAGCTCAAAAGCGTCTTAAAACAAGTAAAATGTGAGGCAATCTATATCATTAAATCACTACGATTTGCCTCACATCAAGAACCCACACTTAAACTCTTTCTCGTCCTTGAGTAAGCTCTATCCTATAACTACAACTATAGTACAACTACACCAATTGAAAAATATCACTCAAGTTAAGACTACAACGACTATAATAGATGAAAGTTCGATTACAACATGCTCTATTGATTCAACATATTTAAAACTCATGAACAACTACTTAACGACCACCTAGCCTCAAGAAAACTCTACGATATTTGCAAACCCTCATAGGTTACCCAATCAAAAAATCAAGTACTTTACCTATCTTTCATCAACCACGTGCCCCTCATAACAAGAGAGTTACATGTATCTACTCACAAGTATGCACAATATCATATGAATGGGTATACGAATAGAATTACGCTCACTCTCCCAAAGAATTTCATATGCAACATACGATGAACCATAAGCTTGCCCTTAGTGTACTACTTCATTAATATAAGAACGTCAGACTTAATATCAAGTTGAACATTCATGGTTTTAATGGAGGTTAAGTGACGAGTAGGAATTTTTCTAGCCAACAATAGTGACGATTATTCCTAAGAACTTTTATACATCACAATTTTTTCATTGTTTCACTCTTTTTTCCAATCAACCAATCTTCGCACTACTCTAAATAACAAAAACATTTTGATTTTCAAATTTTCTCATATAAATCAAGAAACTAAGAACAAATAAAACCACTCTAAATCCCATAGAATATTTCACCCTTAACAATAATCAATGATTGGAAGATATCGCACTCCACATTTAAAGTCATGCTTAATCCCTAAAGCATCAAATATGGTAAAACAAAGGGTTAAGAATACTCCCTGAGGCCCTCTAGGGCCTAGCTAACAACATGTCTTTTCTCAATATTTTCATCAAAAAGGTGGGTTACCCCACACTTAATTTCACACCACTCTAAAAAATGGCGGAGCGAAAAGTGACAGACAGTGACTCACCAAAAAAGCAACATCAAAAGAGATGTTGTCCCTCACTTTTTTCTTTTTTATTGTAATTTATATTTATTGTTTTTGAAAAACGACAGACAGAGACGCTATTGTCGTCGCTTTATTTTGCGATTTTAGTGCCAAAATTATCTTTATATAATTTATATTTATTTTTTAATATAAGAGACGGATAGCATCATTATTTATACAAAAATAAAAACTAATTTTAGAAATACAACATTGTCCATCGATTTTTTTATTTTTTAATTTAATAATAAAAAATACATATAATATATTAAAAAAATATTTTATATTTGTTTTTTAAAAATAAAATGACGGACATAGTCGTATAGTTCATTGTTTTTTAGTAAAAATGTTAGTCAACTCATTTAAAGGAAAAGCGACGGACAAAGCGATGTTGTCCGTCACTTTTCAAAAAATATAGTGACCTAGATCGGATCACTCCTCCATTTCTCCTCGTTAATTTTTCTATTCACTTCTCTCTTTATCTTCACACTACTACCTCCACCATGCACCACTGCTACCGCTGTTGCCGTTGTCGTCGGCCTTCCTCTAGCTGTTGCCTCCTCCTCCGGTCGCCACCTCCTTCCTCCTCCACTATCATAAATTTTTGGGTTAGGGCTAATCTTAAAAATTTAAGATTAGGTTTTTCACTTTTTTTCAATTAAATTTCCATTAATTTAGTTTAATGTTAGATTATATTAATTTTAGGTTAATGATAGATTATAACTTGAATTAGTAGTATTTGATATTTCAAGTTAGGGGTTGTTTGATATTTTTTGCTATTAGCAAGTTTGTTTGTTTTGAATCTTGAATTGTTATGAACATTGTTAGTTGTAAATCTTGTTGAATTGTTATGAACATTTTAGAATTCATGAAGTTTGAACATAGAATTGAATTTATGAACTTGAATTTGTGAAATTAAACGCCTTAGGCTCTTGATTTGAGGTTGAATCCATTATTAGTTGAATGAGGTTCTTAATTTCATAGTGAATTTGGAAATTTTGGATTGCTTGCTTTGAACTTCAATCAGGTTCTTCAATTTGAGTAAATTTGAAATAGGTTATAATATGAATTTGAGAACTTTGAACTTGAATTAGGCTCTTGAATTTGTGAATGTTTTAGGTTAGTGATATGTCAATTACATTATTATTTGATTTAGGTTTTTGAATTTTAGGTTGAATTTGTTTCTTGAAGGTAAGTGTTTTCAAGTTAAATTATTTTAATGTTGTTATTTTATATTGTTAGTTTTGAGTTATAATCATGAATTAGTTTTCAACTTTAGGTTAGCTTTAGTTTTGAATTTAGGTTAAAGTTCATTTGAATTTTTAAACTTTTTTGAACTTGAATTAGGTTCTTGAATTTTAGGTTGAATTTGTTTCTTGAAGGTAAGTTTTTTTTAATGTTGTTAGTTTATATTGTTATTTTTGGGTTATAATCTTTAATTAGTTTTCAACATTAGGTTAGTGTTAGTTTTGAATTTAGGTTAAAGTTAGGTTGAATTTGGGAACTTTTTTGAACTTGAAATTAGGTTCTTGAATTTCATGTTGAATTTGTTTCTTGAAGGTAAGTTTTTGTCACGACCCAATTTCTCAGGTCATGATGGCAACTACAACCTCCAGTAGGAGAACCAATTCTCGTAGCCCAGAATGGTTAGTAATGGGCTACTACCTAAGCCAACACGCATAATAAGCAAAAATAAGCGAAAGTAGATAAATAAAGCGACACAGAAGAAAATAACCTAAATATGCATATAGAAGCTAAACCAACCCACGACCTGGTATCGATTGTACACGAGCCTCTAATAGAATACAAGGTACTAGAGATAACAAAATGAAATATACAACTGTATCCGAATAAAGAAAGACTAGCAGTGCCAAAAGATGAGATCTGGTCAAGCCCTTGTCATTAAGAGCTCACCCTAGTCTCGAATATCCAAAAGCTGCACGAGAATCCACATGATCAACGGCGAAAGCTCACACTAGGATCTGCACTAAAAAGATACTGAAGTGTAGTATGATCACCAATTGCAAAGCAACGAGTACCCAGTAGGCATCCTAGGTTGACTGAGCGCATATAAGATCAAAAAGCAGTAAATAGCAGATAATCAATAAAGCAGTCACATAAACAACAGAGAAAGCACACGGAAACTAGTATGGATAGAAAACAAAGAGAATACAAGCATGCTATGCTAGCCAAAGAAGATATATATCACAAAAATAGGTTACAGAAAGGAGAAAGCACATGTATCCTTGCTACAACAATATATAAAGAGAGAGTTTAAGAAAAGTGGCGGTATACCGGTAAACTCAATAAAAGAGAAAGAAGAAAGGAAAGCAAACAACATAATCATGCTCGAAACAATAACATTAACCAATTCATGCTAATAACACCACTCTAAAGACAAGGACAATTGGGACGCAATCTCACAAGTACAACTCTAGGATAAAACTATCTATACCAAAGATAATCGAAAGGCCACTAATCAGTGCCACAATGAGATAGAACCCGCTAACCCATCAATGATCAAAAAAAGTCCATACAACCAGAACCTCAACAGGATAGAATCCACTAATCCGCCAATAATCTGAAGCCTCTAACAAGTCCTACGATGAGATAGTAGTAGTATAACCCACCTATAGTCCCAACGAGCACCCATACACCCGAGGAACATATTCAAGTGAAAAAAAACCCTTTGGCATCCCATACTACCAGAGCGTACACTTAGCAAACAATAGACAAGGGTTGATACAAATATAATATGCATGATGTGATGTGATAATAACCTCTATGTACCTCCTCTGGTGCCTATAGGCCCAGTAGGTAGGATCTATGGAAGGACGCACCCGTAATACCTACACTACACCATATACCCCTCCTCTGACACATGCAACACGCAGCCCCTGGTCTGAATTAGCAGGGTCCATGAAGGTCCTCGGCCACATACTAAAATTGTAAAGTCTCAAAGTAAACTGCCCAGAGTGTATCTGGGTCTAAACCAGTGAATCAAGTCCCAAAAACCCCAATAAGGGTGCACGGGCATAACTGGGTCTAAATGCAAAGTAAAACAAGTCTACCGCTTGGGTCGACCGTATCGTCTTGAATCAATAGTAAAACATGTCTAGCACTACATCTTAGCTGATTCTAGTATAAGTGTGAAAAATGGTGACAAAATCGTCATTTTAACTCTTTTACTCAAAGAAGATCCATAAAATAAGTTCCAAATCCCTTTTATAATCATTTATGCCGAAAATAGGCCCTTGGGCCATGTAGAGTTTAGAAAATAGGTTATAGTAGGCCTACACCCAAAGTATTATTAAAATAATACAGAAAATCCCAAAGTAGTATTAAAATAATACAGAAAATCCTTTTCATATATGATATGATCGCAAACAAACAACAACCCAACGGCTCACAATCTACCTCTCTGTCCTGTATAGGCAAAATAAGCTCTACAACATAGATTTCCAAGCTAAAATCACAACACGATGTCTGGGACTCGCGGACATTCCCAAATATCCCACCATATATTGTCCAAAGGATTAAACAAAGGCCACACAGGGCCACAAGGGTAATAGTACAACACTACATCGAATACTACAACTAACGTAAGAAATAATACGGACAGAAGAGACGGACAAGGTCTGGGGTGCCAATATAGAATAACCAACCCAAGGATGTTAATTAATGCAACTATAGCATATATACGCAATGTCTAAGGTAGGTAAAACTATAACATACCTGTCGTTTGATGAGTAGCTGCTGCAATGACATCGTCCAAGCTTGAATTGCTCTGAGAAACCCTAAATTGTGAACAAACTATCGACATAATAAACTACTCATCAAGATGAAGCCAACAGTACCTATATTGATAAAAAGTATAGCAAGGTCAAAATTTGGGTCACAAGCAGGCTCGTGGGCCCTGCAACTCGAGGCCAAAAATAAAGAAAACCACTATGATCCCGTCGTTGCCAAGAGAACATGCTCCAAAAATGAGGGAAGATGGACCAACAAAGGTTGCTTAAAACAGACCATAATCTCAAGAACAAAAAAGGGAAACTAAGAAGAATTAATGGAAATTAAAGAGAAAACTTACTGAATTAGAAGGTAACAAACAAGCACGGGTCGGACATGTATAAGCCTCCAAGCTTTGGGAATGAACAAGGGTGATTAATGGAGGTTTTGGGTTTAATTTCAATGGAGAAATGAGTTTTGGAAAAGAGGAAATGAAAGGGAGAAGAAGGTTGGCCAGCTATATAAGCTGCCAGCTCCCAGGCGCAAGGGAGACCAAACACGCGCAGGTGCATCAACGGGTAAATGTTGCAGGCGTGCTGACGCCGAGGTGGGCGGGCAAGCGCAAGGGAGCTGACATGACAAGGCAGGTGGGCACGTAGGCATGGCGCCCAAGCGAAAGTGCAAGCGCGGCCTGGGCACGCGCTACAGCACCACACCAGCAACCAGCAATAACTCCAACCAAGCTAAGGCAAATTTCAAATGAATGGACCTCCGAGAATGCATCTGAGGTTCTGCAAACACAATCAAGCTGATCTATTTAACTAGAAACGACATTCCAGACTCAATGGAATTGATGAAAATCCCAACAGATGTTTATTTAATGAAAAGTGTGCCCCACACCCAAAACCAACTTTTAGGCCAGCTAAAACCAAAATTGAACCTAAGGCCAAAATCATGATCGGAAGCCTCAAGACCCAAACCAATGGTACTTCTAGCCCAAAAGTTACATTTTGGAGCTAACAGGGCTGAAAAAAATTTCATCCAAAGTTGTCTTCTCCGAATGGTGACCAAAGTCAACCTTATAAGCCTAACTGGAAAACAAGAACATAACGAGAGAGAAGTTCAAACTGAAAGCTTTCGGATCCTGACCAAAGGTCCAACTAAACCAAAATCCATGCTCTGGAGCTAACAAAACTGTTGGAATTCCATTCCGAGTATGGTTGCTAAGAACTTTTGTTGAAGTCAACGATTTCCTATGTAAAGGCTCTAAAACAGGGAAACGACCATAAAGACCAAACAAATGGCCTGAACACCAAACTTCTGATCCCAACAAGCCATAAATGACTTGGGACTACTACAGGAAAGCAATAACAGTACGAAGAAGGTAAAAATGCATGAATGACCGGAAGGGTCATTACGTTTTTAAAGTTATGTTTTTTTAATGTTGTTAGTTTATGTTGTTAATTTTGGGTATAATCTTGAATTAGTTTTAAACTTTAGGTTAGCTTTAGTATTAAGTTTAAGTTATAGTTAGGTTAACTTTGGGAACCTTTTTGAACCTGGATTCGGTTCTTGAATTTTAGGTTGAATTTGTTTTTGAAGGTAACTTTTTTGAAGATAAGTTTTTTTAATGTTGCTAGTTTATATTGTTAGTTTTGGGTTTTAATCTTGAATTAATTTTCAACTTTAGGGTAGTGTTAGTTTAGTTATTAGGTGTCACGATCCGATCTCCGGGACATGATGGCGCCTAAAAAACCCGCAAGTAGGCAAGCTACCCAACACTGCGGAAGATAAATAGAGCAGTTCAAATAAGGAAAGCGGAAGAGATATATAAAGGAAATAGGGCCAATAACATAGATACATACCAACTGTACTAAATATACAATAAAGGCCCTAAAGTGACCAAGAAGACAAAATATACACAAGAATCAACCGGTACCTGGTGTCACCGGTACAAGAGCGTCTAGAGTATGGAGTAGCTATAGAACAGACTCTGTCTATCCAAAATATAGAATATAGACATAAAGTAGAAGAAAAGTAGTAAAATTCTCCAAAACACTGGGATCTCACCATGATCCAAACAACAGCTGGCCTTGAACGACAGGAGGATCAACGAGTGTTGCTCGTACTGGGTGCTGCATCAAAAAAAGATGCAGTGTAGTATGAGTATCAAAATAATGAGTACCCAGTAGATATTATAGGCCGAACAAGTGCAGAAAGATAATACATTATATAAATTACAGGAAAGCAAGCTAACTATAGGGATTTAACCAGGCTAACAGAGAAGAAGGTAACAACCAAAAGTGAAACCAAGGCAACAGATAATCCAAGTATACTCAAGCATAATGCAATACAATGAGGGATGATGTGATGCATAAACGAATAAAGAGTAAAACCCGGAATAATGCAGCGGGGCATTCTGAATAATGCATCGGACTACAAATATATATATATATAATAAAAATCTAGAATAATTCATGGGGGTGCCTAGAATAATGCATCGAAAAATATATATATATATATGTGTGTATATATATATAGTAAGTAAAATGGAAAAAAGGTCCGGGAACATCCCTTGGATCGGCATAAAAATAGTACTTTTCCTTTCCTTTCCAAAATCTGTAGTAAAACCCAAGATAATCCCTTTAAGATCCAAAAATCATGATAACCACAATAAATCTCATGTTTTAAACCAAAAGCCTCGAAAACCTGTCCTTTTTGTACCGCTAGACATGTGAATGCATTATGAGTATGTAATTTCCACATTCATAGAATATAGCACGCATCAAGGCAAAATAGGGCAAAACGCCCTCCAACCAAAAGAACTGACTTGGAACTCCGTCCAATCCAAGCTATGGCCTCGAGCCCATAGTTACACACACAACTAACAATAAGGCAAAAAGATCAGAAAATAACTACAAAAATAACTAAAAGCATCTACTGTACTTCTAAAACCTCCTAAAAGCATACTAAAGATTCTATGCTAACCACAACAATACTATGAGTTCCTAGACTAAGGTTAACAGTAATAATTCTAATCTAATAACCGAAATGGCCAATTTATTACAAGTTAGAGGATTTAAGCCTAATACTACCCTAAGATCCAATCTACATTCCAATAATATATATGATATAAAATCTAACCAAACTGATTCTAAGAAAGCAAACCATAACCTACCTCGGGGCCAAACAGCAAATACAAACTATCACTCATATGCTTTTCCCTTCCAAATAACCTCTGAAAGCTGCCATGCTACCATAAATACATTGCAGGGGTCAAGACGAGAAGATTGACACCCATATTTCTATACAAAAATAGAGCCAGAAATTGGGTCATAAAATAACCCTCGGGTCCTGCGTACCAAAACAAAAGACAAAAATCACAATTAAGTTCACAAAGGGCTTAAGAACCCATGTCCAAAAGTTGAGCACAAACGGGAGTCATTTTGGGGCCCTAAAGAGCCCCAAAGTCATCTTGATCAAGAAGGAATTTCAAATGGAGAGTAATGGATTTTAAGAGCGAACGTACAAATTTGAAGTCAAGAAACAACCATGGACCAGAACTACAATCACCACCACGCCTTGGGAAAAGTTGAAGTTGAATTTGGAGGTTGGAGCTCTAATTTAATGGAGAAAACAAGATTGAGAAGATAGGGGAAATTAGCTAAAATTTTAAAGAGTGGCCAGCTTTTAGCTGCTAGTCCCCAAGAGCAGGGGCACCTATATAGGCGCAAACGAGCTAGCACCGAGGTGGCTTGCAAGTGCAGGCGTGCTGGCTATCATGTCCCAAAAGGCACGCAGGCGCAGGCGCGACCCAGGCGATGCCCTGGCACCATACCAGCAAGTAGCAAATGTTGCAGTGTCACGCCCTGAGGTAACCCCCTAGATGTAACACGGGATCTGGGGCACGAGTGAATTAGACTAACCCTTGGTCATAGCATACTCAGTCATTCATAAGAAAGCATAGCGGAAGCATAGATAGAATAATAGGCAACCCAAATCCATAAGTGATAAGTCAATACGAAACATAGTTTTAAAAGAGTGAATTGAACAATTACTATATCTGAAAATCCTCTACACATGACATAATGAGTTTCTAGGACAAGACCCTAGCTAACTCAAGGTACAAAAGAAAATAGTCAAAATCTAACTAGAATCACAACTAGCCCTCGAACCATGAGGACTCACTGACACTAATTGGAAATGGTCTGCGATCTCTAGCCACGTGCCTGAGGAAGGGAACTTGAATCTGCACCGTCAAGAGGATGCAACACAAAATGTGTGTCAGTACTATAGGATGTACCGAGTATGAGAGATATGCATGATCATGATGAAACATACTTAAATACATCCTTAAAATGAGGTCTTTCAAAATAAGAGATAGCATAACAAATTTTCAAGATATAAAGCATAAACATGAAGTAAAGTCAAGGTTCAAGGTAAGGTACCATATAACTTCATAACTTGAAAATAATCATGTGGGAGTTTATCTTAACCGACATGAACTATGCTGAGATACATTGAGTCTAGTGCCATGCACCTACACTGAAAAAGATTGTCCTAATCGTCAAAGGTTAGAACCATGTCATAAAGATCCTTTCATAAGCCATGGAGGGCAACCTACGGTGGCAACGTAGTTTTGAACTTGGGTTATCTAGAACTCTCATCGCTCGGTGCTAAATACTACTCCCAAAATATAAAACATGAGCTCACATACATGTGACATATCTAGATGTCAAAGCGTGTTCATAAACATGTTCATAATCCAGATCTTCATACTACTCACGAACCTTGGTTTTAGAAAATAATTCATGAGCATTTATGGTATATCGGGTGTCTTGTCTTGCATAATAGTCCATAACTTGAAACCTTGCATGACTCTAGTTCAATTTTCATAATAACATATTTTCATAGAACATAGGAACTAGGTATGCACTTGCTTGAAAATTAATGAGAATACATGCTATCAAATACCCAATTTACTTAAATCAATCCATGCATGTAGGATTTACCATAATTAGCTTCCAATTCATGAAATAGGAGTTCATATGTAAAAACCCATGCAAAATCATGCAATTTAATAGAGGTTCATAATAAAATTATGAGAAGGCAATTTATAGCAATACCCATAAGAATTGGGTAAGAACCCTAATTTGAAAGTTCATCAAATCCAAATAGAAATTAGGGGTTTTGGACACAAGGTTGAAAGAAACCCATTGTTGAATACCACATACCTTGATTGAAGCTAACTCACTTGAAATTGAAAAGACTAGGAGACTTGAACTTTGAGCTTGAGAGAGTTCTTTTCCTTTTTGGCAGATGAATGAGGTAATGAGAAGGGACTGAGGTTAATAGGTTTAGAAATCATGCTAAAAATGGCCAAAATGACCTAACTTAGGAGTTAAAAGGGTGGGTAATGGCTGAAATACCCCTGGGACTTAATTAAGAAAAAGCTGATTTAAAACTAGGCTTCAGGTTCCATGAGTCCCTTCCATGGACCGTAGAACTAATCACGGCTCATGAAATGGAGTCGTGGTTCCTGGGCCAAGATTTTATGCTGCGGATCATTTTTCATGGATTATCTCGACTACTCGTAGAAACTTCTACGAGTCATGAAACCCAATCATGGTTTCTGAGCAGAGGCCCACTCTTTGTTTGACTTCTATGGGTTGGTTCCACGACTCGTGGAATCTTTCATGAACTGTGAAACTGACTCGTGGTTCTTAGACCTGAGGGTGGTCTACAGGAATAGAATCATGAGTCCCTTCCATGACTTGTGGAAATTCCCACGGCTCGTGGACTTGAATCGTGATCCCTGGAAGTTCAAATTTTTTGCAAGTTTCTAAGTTTAAAAGCTGAATCAATTTCCGAGGTGTTACAATATCTCCCCCTTGGGATCATTCATCTTCGAATGAAGACTACACAAGAAACATTCGAGAGAAAACAGCCCAACCAAACAACAACAAAATAGGAAACTGAAGAATAAATATGAAACCAAACTTCTCAACTTAAAACATGACCGAATCAACTTTGAAAACATGAATACATGCTAGAATCATGAAAGGAACTGATGGGGTAGGATCGGAGGAACATACTAAGGAGAAAACTATTACCTCAAGCTGAAACAGAATTAGAAGGGAAGATATGAGGGCACTTGGCTTTCATGGCTGATTCTGCTTCCCAAGTAGCTCCCTCAACTAGCTGATTCCTCCAAAGGACTTTCACCAAAGAAACTTCTTTATTTCTCAACCTCCCAATCTGACAATCAAGGATCTCTACGGGAACCTCCTCATAGGTGAGACTATCCTTCACACCTACATCCTCCAAAGGAACAATCAAGGTTTGATAACCAACACACTTCTTCAACAAGGAAACATGGAAAACCGAATGAACCGCTTCTAATTCTGTTTGCAAATCCAACTCATAAACTCTCCTCAAAATCCTATAACGACCTACAAAATGGGGACTAAGCTTTCCTTTCTTTCCAAATCTCATCACACCCTTAATGGGTGACACCTTTAGAAAACCCCAATAATCAACTTCAAATTCTAACTCTCTTCTCCTCACATCCGCATATGATTTTTGTCGACTCTGAGTGGTCTTCAGACTCTCCCTAATAAGCTGAACCTTCTACATAGTCTAATAAACCGAATCTGGACCAATCAAAGCTACCTCACCTACCTCAAACCAACCAATAGGAGACCTACACCTCCGGCCATAAAGGGCCTCATAAGGAGCCATCTGGATGCTAGAGTGAAAATTGTTGTTGTAGGAAAACTCGATAAGAGGTAAGTGATCATCCCAATTACCCTTGAAGTCAATCACGCAAGCCCTCAACATATCCTCCAAGGTTTGAATAGTATGCTTTGCCTGGCCATCCGTCTGTGGGTGAAAAGATGTGCTAAGCTTCACCTGAGTACCAATACCTCTCTGAAATGATCTCCAAAACTGAGAAGTAAACTGAGTACCCCTATCTAAAATGATGGACAATGGGACACCATGCAATCGGACTATCTCTTGGATGTAGAGTCTGGCATAGTCATCCACTGAATCCGTAGTCTTAACAACCAAGAAGTGGGATGACTTAGTCATCAAGTCAACAATCACCCAAATCGAATCATGTTGCCTTCGAGTACGAGGCAAACCTGTAATGAAGTCCATATTGATCGCTTCCCACTTCTAAGTAGGAAGGTCAATATCCTGAGTCTTGCCACCCAGTTATTGATGTTCTACCTTCACTTGCTGATAGTTGGGACACTAAGACACAAAACTTGCTATGTCCCTCTTTATACCATTCCACCAATAGACTTCCCGTAGATCACGGTACATCTTGGTGACTAGGGTGAATAAAATATCTGGATATATGAGCCTCAGTCAGAATCTTCTATCTCAACCCATCTACATCTGTCACACACAATCGACCCTATTAACAAGGCACACCATCTCCCCCTTGGGAGAAAACTCAACTCTTTGCTGAAGGACTGCACCCTTTAGCTGAAACAAAATAGGATCACTGTCTTGCTTTGCCTTTACTTTAGCTACCAAAGATGATTCGGAACCATTCTGAACAATAACACCACCTTCTGTCGAGTCCATAAGGCGAACACCCAACTGAGCAAGCCTATGAACCTCCTTAACATTGTCCTTCCTTCTGTCTTCACCTGAAGACTACTACCCTTGGACAACCTATTAAGTGCATCCGCCACAACATTGGCCTTACCCGGTTTGTAAAGCACACTCATGTCCTAATCCTTAAGAAGCTCAAGCCATCTTCTTTATCACAGATTCAATTTCTTCTGAGTGAACACATATTGAAGATTCTTATGATCGGTGAATACATCCACGTGCACCCCATACAAGTAATGCCTCCAAATCTTCAAAGCAAAAACCATGGCTACTAGCTCAAGATCATGAGTAGGGTAGTTCTTCTCATGAACCTTAAGTTGTCTAGAGGCATAAGCAATCACTTTACCACAATGCGTCAAAACACAACCCAAAACAATTTTAGAAGCATCACAATACACAACAAAGTCGTCTAGGCCCTTGAGCAGAGCAAACACTGGAGCAGTGGTCAACCTAGTCTTCAATTCCTGAAAGTTCTTCTCACATAGATCAGACCACTGAAATTTCACCTTTTTTCTGAGTCAATCGAATCAAAGGGGCAGCAATGGAAGAAAACCCTTCCACAAAACTCTTGTAGTAACCAGCCAAACACAAAAAGCTCCTAATATCAGATGGAGAAGTGGGTCTAGGCCAGTTCTTTACTTTCTCAATCTTTTGAGAGTCAACCCGAATACCATATCTAGTCATAATATGACCCAGAAAAGCAACAGACTGCATCCAAAACTCATACTTGCTGAACTTAGAAAAAAATTGTCGATCCTTGAGGGTTTGCAACATAACTGTAATGACCCTTCCGGTTATTTCCACGTATATGTTTTTCCTTGAACCATTAGAGCTTGTTTGTAGCGGCCCCAAGTCACTTAAGGCTTGTCTGGACCGGTATTTTCGGTGCCGAGTCCATTTGTTTGACCGTAAGTTCCTTTAATAAACTTTCTGAACTTTGGGTAAAATGTCTCTGGGCTTTTCTCCTAATATATAAAGAGTTAGAAGTCCCCCAAAATACCAAATTGAAGGTCTATGAGTCTAGTTTCCTACGCACAAAACCTCACATCCAATTGATCTCGGAGTAAAAAGTTATGACTGTTTTACCGCGGACTGTCTGGCAGAAACCGGGTTGCGAACCGGGTCGCGAACCGGGTCGGGTCAAACTCGATTTAAGCCTCAACTTCACGTTTTAAAACGCCATTTCAGTTCTAAAATAGTGAGAAAACATAAGGGAGGATTCCGAGAGAGTTCTTGAGTATCAAAATCGTGCGATGGTGAGTTGCGAACTTAAATTTAAGAATTTTATTAATATCGCGTGCATTTGAAAATATTTTATTTGAAAGTTGAATTTGGTAAAAAGTTACAGTATTATTACCTTTTTAAAAATATTTTAAAGGTTTATGAAAAATATTTTGTTACGATATAATTGTATATGTATTTATTTTATAAGGTTTTTATACATTGTAATATTTTAACGGAGATAGTAAATTTAGTTATGTTGAAAATTATTATTATAATATAGTAGGTTTTATTTGAAATGATTTTCTATTAATTATGGTATATTCAAAAAGCTATATTTATTTTACCACAAATTTATGCAATACCCGAATATATAAATAACGGGATAAGAATTTCTTTTTGTCCTTTGTAATTGCCACCTCCACTCCACGTGTAGGTGGAGGGAGTGGCCAGCAAGTGTTAGCTAAAGGTGGCAGCATATTAACATTTTCATAACATTGAAATGGTTGCTGCCTAACTTATCATTATTGAGAAGGGTAATATTCTCCACTCAACCATTCTCTCTTTATAAGTGTGTTGTTATAGTTATGCTTAGGCATTTTGAAATAATTAGAAGTATCGTTCCGGAGCTTCTCGGAGTGGTTCAGACTTGGACATCGTCGTTCTAGCAGCTTGTCGTCGGACGACAGGTAGGTTACGGTTTATTTTTCCCTAGACTCCGCATATATAGGATAAAATTGTATTAATGGGCGTCCTTGGGTTGGTTTATTAGGTTGGTACCACAGACCTCGACCACTTTATTCATGTCCGCCTACTTTTGTTCCTCCGTTGCTTGTAGTAATTGTCGATATATTTTATTTACCCTTGTGGTCCTGTGAGGCCTTGTTGACTCTGGAACATAGAAGGTGGGATTTTGGGAATGTCCGCGAGTCCCGGGCATAGAATTATCCTTCTAGGCTGGTTTTGCTTGCTGAGTAGCTGTGGGCCTGTGCAGGATCGATAGGTTGATTGTGAGCTGCTGGGCAGCTATTGTGTGTGATCATTCTATTTCCATGCATATAAAGAGGTTTTATCCATGTTTTACTACGGTTTGGGCTTCGGGCCTACTGACACTATTTTCTAAACCTTGCATGGCCCCGGGGGCCCATTTTTGATGGAAATAATTTGGAAATGGTTTGATTTAACTTGTGAATATTCTTGGGCAAGAAAGTAAAATTATGTTTTAAATCATCAGTTTTATGATTAACGCTAGACTCGGCAGGGCCGGGGTGCTAGTTGAGTTTTCTTGTTACTTAAGATGATTTTTAGCCTCGGTCGGATCGAGCACCTTAGATGACTTTCTACTGTTTAGACCCGGTTATGCCCGGGCACCCTTGGAGGGGTTTTTTTGAGATATTTTCCTACTACTTTAGTCCTGGACAGGGTCTGGGCATGCATATTCGAGACTGGGTCTCTATCTTGATACCAGACTTTCTTTCGGACGACATGTTTTGATACTGAGTTTTAGTATAGGGTCTGGGACCTCAATGGACCTTGCCTTCCGGGCCAGGGGCTGCGGGCTGCGTGTGCCGGAGGAGGGGTATACGGTGGAGTAGAGCTATACGGGCAGTGTCCTTCCATGGAACCTACCTGCTGGGCCGGATCGGCACCGGAGGAGGTACATACAGAGATACATTTCACTTGAGATCTTCATGCATCATATCATTCATTGTTTGAGGTTCCACCCTTGTTTGTTGTTTGTTGATTGTACGCTCCGGTAGTATGGGATGCCAGAGGGTTTGTTTTCACTTGTTTGTGTTCCTCGGTTGTATGGGCGGCCGGGGAACTGTAGGTAGACTCTTGCTATTTACTTACAGAATTATTCCCTGTTACGGTTAATTATGAAATTGGTTATTGCTAGACTATTAGTTGCTGGATTTGATATTGATATGATTAGTTGGGCTTGATTCATGTCTCTAAGCATGCCTATCATTGCTCTTTCTCTCTTCTTCTTACACTTGAGTTTACCTGTATACCGTCCATTTCGTAAACTTATTATGTATACACTGTTATTGCAAGGACCCCAGGTGCGTTATTTCTTACTTTCACCTGTGCCTATGGTGTGTATATTCTGCTTACTAGCCTCACATGTGGTTCTGTTGATTTCCCTCTGGGCTAGATCCTGTGTACCTTTCGTTGATTTCTGTGACTTCTTTCTTCTATTCTGTCTATTACTACACTTTTATCTTATATGTGCCCAGTTGGCCTATGATACCTACTGGGTACCTTATGCTTCGCATTTGGTGCTCATCCCTACCCCTACCCCCTGCATCTTTGGGTGCAGATCCTAGCGTGGGCCATCGCCGTTAGATCGCTGTGATTCGTGCTTGGAGATCTGCTGGGGACTACTTCAGACTGAGGGTGAGCTCTTGGCCATCGGAGCTTAGTTTTAGTTTATCTTTTGCTTCATGTACTCTATTACCATTCAGAGACATCTGTACATATTATTTTGGATTATTTGCACTCCATGTATGTAGTTTGGGCTCTTAACTATGATACCAGGTCTTGGGGTTTGGTTTAGTTTCCGCATATGTATATATTTATAGTCCTTTTATCTGTTCTATTCGTCTTGTTCTCTTATTTGTTAGATAGTAGCCCATTACTAACTATTCTGGGCTACGGGAATTGGTTCACCTACCGGGGGTTGTAGGTGCCATCATGACCGAGAAATTGGATCGTGACAATAACCCTCAAATAGTCTGCATGTTCCTCCTCACTCCAAGAGGAGATAAGGATGTCATTAATGAAAACAATCACAAACATATCCAAATACTATTTGAACACACAGTTTATCAAATCCCTAAAGGCTCCAGGAGCATTTGTTAGACCAAAAGACATAACGATAAATTCATAATGACCATATTGAGTCCTGAAGGCTGTCTTCAAAATATCACACTCTCGAACACAAAGCTGATGATAACCGGATCTAAGGTCGATCTTGGAGAAGAAACTAGCACCTTGAAGCTGATCGAACAAGTCATCAATCCTAGGATGGGATACTTATTCTTGATTTTGACCTTTTTCAACTGACGGTAGTCAATACACATCCTGAGTGAACCATCTTTCTTTCGCATGAATAATACTGGGGCACCCCATGGAGAAATGCTAGTCCTGATGAAACCCTTATCAAGAAGATCCTTCAACTGATCCTTTAACTCTTTAAGTTCTGCGGGAGCCATTCTATAGGGAGGGATAGAGATAGGATTCATATTTGGAAGAAGATCTATCCCAAAGTTGATCTCTCACTCGGGAGGGACTCCGGGCAAATCTTTGGGAAATACTTCTGGGAACTCATTCACAACAGGGACAGACTGAAGGGATGGGGTTCTGAACTCCGTGTCCATAACACAAACTATATGATAAACATAACCCTTAGAAATTATCTTTCTAAACTCAAGATAAGATATGAAATAACCTTTTGAGGATGGAGGACTACCTTGCCACTCTAAGACGGGTTCATATGGAAACTTGAAATTGACAACCCGAGTACGATAATCAACCGAAGCATAACAAGCATACAACCAATCCATACCATGAATAACATCAAAATCAGTCATCTCCAACTCTACTAAATTCGGTGAAGTGATTCTGTGAAGGAGTGAGATAGGACAATTTTGGTAGATTGTTTTTGCGAGGACTGACTCACCAACAAGAGTAGAAACACAAAAGGGTTCTAAAAGCAATTCAGGATAAATTTTGAACTTGCATGCTATATAAGGAGTCACAAAAGATAAGGAGGCGATAGGGTCCAACAAAGCATATACATCAAAGAGAAGACTTTCAACATACCAGTAACAACATCTGGGGAATCCTCCTGGTGCTGACGAGAGGACATGGCATAAAGATGGTTCTGGTGCTGACTACCAGAAGTAGAAGCAGTGCCATGCTGGGCTGGTCGACCTCCTAAAGCTACTGGGGTAGACTGAGTCCTACTACCTCCCTGTCCCTTCTTAGCTAAAGGGAAATATCTAATCATGTGTCCAGTCTGTCCACATCAAAATCATGCACCTGTGCCCAAATGACACTCTCCCGGGTGATTCTTCCCATACTTGCTGCAAATAGGATGGGAAGATACCTTAGCAACACCCTCTGGGACTAAAAATAAGAACCAGATCCTTTACAGTTTGATCATAATGAGGCCTCGTGGCTTGGGTAGGAGCACTAACAGAGGAATGAACGGGTCCTGATGACTTCTTCTAAAATGAGGAGCGATGTCCACAACCGTACCTCTGATGGCCAAAACTAGAACCCTCAGACCTAACTCTCTTGTTCTCTCTAGCCATCTCCCTAATTTTGTCCCCTTCGATCTGGTGAGCATGAGTCATAAGTCTGGAGATACTCATGTCACTAAATAGCATAGCAGATCTACACTCCTTTTTCACCAAGTCTGATACTCCGTAGATATACTTTCTCATCTGCTCCAGTGGGTCAGCCACCATAGCTAGAGCGTATCTAGAGAGCTGAGTGAAAATCAATCTGTACTCCTGGACGATCATGGATCCCTGTCTCAAGTTCACTTACTCCTCGGCCTTCGCTTTCCTCAACTCCCTCGGAAAGAACCGGTCGAGGAAAGCCCTTTTGAAAGACTCCCAAGTCATAAAGACCACGTCCTTAGCCCTAGTTTCCTTCCATTGTGTGAAGCAGATATGAGCTACATCCTTGAGTTGATAGGATGCCAACTCGACACAATCAACACCAACTACTTGCATCAAATCAAAGATTTTCTTCACTTCATCAATAAAATTTAGCGGATCCTCTTTCAATTTCGAACCCCAGAACTCTTGTGGATTTATATGGATAAAATCAGGAACTCAGGTCGCTACCCCACCTTGATGGTGGACGGGGATAGGAGCCGGCTGGTTAGCCTGAGCGGCTATGGTCTGGGCTAGCATGTGGATGGCGTTCCTGAATTCCTCATTTGTGACCTCGGGGGTCAGAACTGGAGGAGCAGCATTCTGAGCGGCTCGGTGAGGCATAGCATATTGAGGCATAATTTGTAATGTACAAGGAAGGGATTAGAGGGACATTAGAGTTAAAATCTTTCGTACGATATGATCATGAAGGAAGTGAACTTTTTCAAAGACATCTCATAGCTTCCCTCTCATAAGTGTGGCGCACTTCACATGCATGAAAGAGATTCTACTCGATGAGGCTTTCAGACATCCTAGGACTCTTGAACCTGAGGCTATCATACTAAGTTTGTCACGCCCCGAGGTTACCCCTTAGAAGTAACACGAGATCCAGGGCATGAGTTCCCTAGACTAACCCTTGGTTATAACATACTCAATCATTCATAAGAAAGTATAGCGGAAGCATAGATAGAATAATAGGCAACCCATATCCATAAGTGATAAGTCAATACGAAATGTAGTTTTAAAAGACTGACTTGAACACTGACTATGTCTGAAAAGCCTTTACACATGACATAAGGAGTTGCTAGGACAAGACCCTAGCTAACTCAAGGTACGCAAGTAAATAGTCAAAAACTAACTAGAATCATAACTAGCCCTTGAACCATGAGGACTCACTGACACTGATTGGAAATGGCCTGCGATCTCTAGACAAATGCCTGAGGAAGGGAACTTGAATCTGCATCGTCAAGAGGATGCAGCGCAAAATGTGCGTCAGTACTATAGGATGAACTGAGTATGAGAGATATGCATGCTGATGATAAAACATACTTAAAAACATACTTAAAATGAGTTCTTTCGAAATAAGAGATAGCATAATAAATTTTCAAGATATAAAGCATAAACATGAAGTAAAGTCAAGGTTCAAAGTAAGGTATCATATAACTTCATAACTTGAAAATAATCATGTGGGAGTTTCTCTTAACCGATATAAACCATGTTGTGCTACATGGAGTCCAGTGTCATGCACCCAACACTAAAAAATGTTGTCCTAACTTACCAAGGTTAGAAACATGTCATAAGAATCCTTTCAAAAGCCACGGAGGGCAAACCTACAGTGGAAATATACTTTTGGACTTGGGTTATCTAGAACCCTAATCGCTCGGTGCTAAATACTACTCCAAAAACATATAACATGATCTCACATACACGTGACATATCTATATGTCAAAGTGAGTTCATAAACATGTTCATAATCTGGATCTTCATACTACTCACGAACCTTGGTTTTAGAAAATGATTCATGAGCATTGATGGGACATCGGATGTCTTGCCCTGCATAATAGTCCATAACTTGAAAACTTGCATGACTCTAGTTCAATTTTAATAATAACATATTTTCATACAACATAGGAACTAGGCATGCACTTGCTTGAAAATTGATGAGAATACATGCTATCAAATACCCAATTTACTTAAATCAATCCATGCATGTAGGATTTACCATAATTAGCCTTCAATTCATGAAAAAGGAGTTCATATGTAAAAACCAACGCAAAATCATGCAATTGAATAGAGTTCCATAATAAAATCATGAGAATGGAATTTATAGCAAAACCCATAAGAATTGGGTAAGAACCCTAATTTGAAAGTTCATGAAATCCAAATAGAAATTAGGGGTTTTGGACACAAGGGTGAAAGAAAACCATTTTTGAACACCCACATACCTTGATTGAAGCTAACCCACTTGAAATTGATAAGACTAGGAGACTTGAACTTGGAGCTTGAGCTCTTAAGCTTGAGAGAGTTCTTTTCCTTTTTGGGAGATGAATGAGTTAATGAGAAGGGACTTAGGCTAATAGGTTTAGAAATCATGCTAAAAATGGACAAAATGACCTCACTTAGGAGTTAAAAGGGTTGGTAATGGCTGAAATACCCCTGGGACTTAATTAAGAAAAAGGTGATTTAAAACTCGGCTTCAGGTTCCACGAGTCCCTTCAACAAACCGTAGGATTAATCACGGCTCGTGGACAAGAGTCGTGGTTCCTGGGCCAAGAATTTAGGTTGTGGATCATTTTTCATGGATTATCAGGATGACCCATAGAAACTTCTACGAGTCGTGAAACCCAGTCGTGGTTTCTGAGGAAAGGCCCACTCTCTGTCTGACTTCCACGGGTTGGTTCCATGACTCGTGGAAACTTCCACGAATCATTAAACTGACTCGTAGTTCTCAGACATGAAGGTGGTCTGCAGGACTGGAATCACGAGGCCTTTCCACGACTCGTGGAACTTCCCACGGCTCGTGGACTTGAACCGTGATCCCTGGAATTTCAATTTTTTTGCAAGTTTCTAAGTTTAAAAGCTGAATAGATTTTCGAGGTGTTACATGCAGCCATTCCTTAGCAAAACTTTTAACTGATGGACCCTAGGGAATGCATATGGGGTCCCGCAAACACAAAAAAGCTGAGCTTTCAACTAAAAATGACATTCTGAACTCAACAGAATCGTCAAAAATCCCAATGGAGGTCGATTTAACGAAAAGTAGGCCCTACGTCCAAAACTAACTATTGGCCAACCTTTTCCAAAATGAAACCCAAAGACAAAAAACAAGGCCAGAAGCATCGGGAGCCAAACCAAAGGTCCCTCTAGCCCAATGTCGACATTCCAGAGCTAATAGTGTTGACAAAATTTCCATCCAAGGTCGTCGTCTCTGAATGTTGACCAAAGTCAGCCCTATAATCCAAACTGGCTTAAAAACACAGAAAATAAGACAAAACCAAATAGAAAGCTCCTAGACCCTGACTAAGGGTCCCAATAGATCAAAATCCCCATGCCAGTGCAAATGGAGCTATTGCAATTCAATTCCGAGCTTGTTTTCCAATAAAGTTGACCAAAGTTAAGGATTTCCTAAGTTCAAGTTCTAAAACAAAGAAATGTCCATAATGACCTAACAAATGGCTCGCGCACCGAACCGTCAGCCCTGGCAAGTCACAAATGAATTATAGCTGCTGCGGGAAAGCTCGAAACACAGAAAAAGCATGAAAAATAGAAAATGACCCAGAGGGTAATTACAACATCCACTACTAAAAGGACTTTCATCCTCAAAAGTTAGAGAAAGGATGGTACATGAAGACTCAAAAAGATGAGGATAGCGGGTCCGCATGTTGGTCTCAATCTCCTAAGTAGCCTCATCTGTAGGATGATGCCACCATAAGACCTTAACTGACGGAAACTCCTTGGACCTCAACTTCCTAACCTCCCTGTCCAGAATAGCAATAGGCTCCTACTCAAAGGCTAGAGACTCATCCAACTTAACCAAGTCTCACTGAAGCATGTGAGACTTATCCAGGATATACCGCCACAATATAGAAACATGAAAGACTGGATGAACACTGGAAAGAGCAGGAGGAAGAGCCAACTCATAAGCAACCTCCCCAATATGACGGAGGATCTCAAAAGGCCCAATAAACCTAGGACTGAGCTTACCCTTTCTCCCGAACCTCATCATGCCCTTCATGGGCGATACTCGAAGGAACACACGCTCACCAACCATGAACTCTAATTCTCGAACTCTACGGTCAGCATAACACTTTTTCCTACTCTGGGCAGTGCGAAGTCCTTCCTGAATGACCCAAACTCTATCCATAGAATCATGAAGCAAGTTGGTACCCCATGGCCTAACCTCAAAAGCATCAAACTAACCTACCGGAGATCTGCAATGCCTACCATACAAAGCCTCGAATAGAGCCATCTGATTGCTAGAATGGTAACTATTATTATATGCAAACTCTTCCAAAGCTAAGCACTGGTCCCACTGACCCCCAAAATCAATAACAAAGGATCGCAATATATCCTCTAGAACCTGAATAGTGTGTTGTGATTGACCGTCTGTCTGTGAATGAAAAGCAGTGCTAAGCTCAACTCTAGTACCCAACTCTCTCTGAATAGACCTCCAGAAATTCAAGGTGAACAAAGTACCACAGTTATAAATGATAGAAACTAGCAACCCATGCAAACAGACTATCTCACGAATCTAGATCTGAGTTAACCTCTCGGAACTGTAGAAAGCCTGAACTGGCAGAAAGTGAGAAGACTGTCAACCTATCCATAATGACCCAAATAGCATCAAATATCTGCAAGGTACGTGGCGAACCAACTACAAAGTCCATGGCAATCCACTCCCATTTCCACTCCAGAATGGGTAGCCTCTGAGTCAAACATCCTGGCCCTTATAGTTCAATCTTTGCCTTCTGACAATTCAAGAACCTAGACACGAAAGCTAAAATATCCCTTTTCATCCCATACCACTAGTAGTGCTGCCTCAAGTCATGATACATCTTAGCTGCCCTGGGATGAATGGAATATCTAGAATAATGAGCCTCCTCCAAGATCAACCTGACCAGGTCACCAGATCTAGGAAGGCAGATACGACCCTCAATCCTTTGAACACCCTCTGAATCTAAGGTTGCCTTCCTAGACTCACCGCTCAACACCTTTTCATGAATGATACTCAACCTTGCATCATCAAACTGTTGTGCCTGAATCTTCTCCAACAAAGAAGATCTAGCTTTAACCGAGAAAGAATACGGCACTGCTCAAAAATATCAAGTCTAACCAATCAGTTAGCCAAGGACTGCATGTTCCCAGCTAAAGGTCGCTCCTCTGTCGCTAAGAAAGCCAAGCTACCTATACTCACTGCCTTCTAGCTCAAGGCATTTGCTACCACATTTGCCTTGCCCGGATGATAAAGAATGGAGATGTCATAGTCCTTCAGTAACTCCAATAACCTATGCTGCCTTAAATTTAGATCCTTCTAGCTGAAAATGAACTGAAGATTGTGATGGTCAGTAAAGATCTCACAATGCACACCATACAGATAATGGCTCCAAATCTTCAATGCAAAGACTATTGTTGCTAACTCCAAGTCATTAGTGGGATAGTTCCTCTCATGAATCTTAAAATGCCTGGAAGCGTAAACAATAACCCGGCCCTACTGCATCAACACACAACCCAAACCAACACTAGAAGCATCACAATACATGGTAAACCCCTAACCCTCGATCGAAAGAGTAAGAATCAAAGATGAAGTCAGTAAGTCCTTGAGCTTCAGAAAGCTCGCCTCACACTCATTTGACCACTGGAAGGGAATATTCTTCTGATTCAATCTAGTCAGCGAAGATGCTATAGAATAAAACACCTCCACAAACTGTCTGTAGTAACTTGCCAACCCGATGAAACTACGAACCTCAGTAGGAGAAATAGGCCTAGCACAATCACAAACTGCCGTAATCTTTGCAAGATCCACCATAATCCCATCCTTGGACACCATGTGCCCCAAGAATGCCACAAACTCTAGCCAAAACTCATAGTTAGTGAATTTGGCATATAACTGATGGTCTCACAAGGTCGAAAGTACAACTCTAAGATGCTGCTCATGCTCTTCTCTACTCCTCAAATATATCAGAATGTCATCGATGAATACAATCATGAAAGAATCCAAGTAGGCACTGAACACACGGTTCATCAACACCATAAGAGTTGTTGGGGTATTAGTCAACCAAAAAGACATGACTAGGAACTCATAATGGCCGTATCGAGTCCTAAATGCAGTCTTTGGGATGTCTGCAGCTCTAATCCTCAACTGGTGATAACTGGACCTCCAGTCTATCTTAGAGAACACCGCTGCACCTAGTTGCTGGTCAATTAAATCATCAATATGCGGCCTCAGATATTTATTCTTAACTGTCACCTTATTAAACTGCCTGTAGTCAATACACATATGTATGGACCCATCCTTTTTGTTCAGAAATAGAACCAG
Organism: Jaltomata sinuosa; assembly: GCA_003996215.1. Taxonomy (NCBI): domain Eukaryota; kingdom Viridiplantae; phylum Streptophyta; class Magnoliopsida; order Solanales; family Solanaceae; genus Jaltomata; species Jaltomata sinuosa. Next base: position 11,734 of record QJPP01000237.1, on the reverse strand, counting down.
AGCACCCCATGAAAACACACTAGGCCTGATGAATCTTCTACTCAATAGATCCTGGAGTTGATCCTTAGCCTCCCATAACTTAGCTAGTTCTATCTGATATGGCAAAATAAAAATGGGTCGAGTGCCTAGATCAACATAAATACCAAATTCAATGTCACGACTAGGAGAAAGACCCAGAATATCAGAAGGAATCACATCCGAATACTCGCAAACTACATGAACTGACTCAAGTTAAGGTGTGGTGGCAATAGTATCACGGACATAGGCAAGATAGGCTAAGCACCCCTTCCCAACCAACCATTGGGCACTCAAAAAAGATATCTCCCCTCGGCATATGGCTATCAACACCCTTATATACTATAAGAGGGATACCAACCATCCATAGAGTAACAGTCTTGGCAAACAATCTAAGACTGCATGATAAGGAGATAATCAATCCATCCCCAAGATCACGTTGAAATCAACCATATCTAGCACAATCAAGTCTCCCTACATGTCATACCCCAGGATAGTCACCATACAAGCTTGATACACCTGATCCACTACTAAAGAATATCCTAGTGGGCTATCTACATGCAAGGGGACATGCAAAGACTCACAAGCAAACTCCAGACGAGTAGCATAATAGGCAGATACATTGGAGAATGTAGAACCCAGATAAAACAAAGCAGAGGCAGGCTAATGACAAATGGAGATTTGAATCCTCTACCTCTCTCTGTCTTAGAACTCCATACGTGTGGCCCCGATCGCCATGACCACCTGATCTCCCAGAATGAGGACCCCCTCTAGCATCCTGGGGACCACCCCTACTACCCTGTGCAACACCTTTGGCTGGAGGTGCTGGAGCCTTGGAGGCCTGAACCATCTGATCATGTAACCCGTGGTGTTGCATTGATGGACAATCTAACAAAGTGGTCTATCTATCCATACTCAAAACAACCCCAGCCAAACATACTCTATTGTGAAGACCTAGTTGAATAAGAATGATTACCACGATCTGTGGATCCTAAATGAGCACCCCATAATGCTGGAACAATACTCTGGCTACTCTGAGCCTCAGCAATCTATAATACCGCCTGAATAGGTTGGCTCAGCTAGAAACACTGCTGGTGCTAATCTCTACCAAAATAGCGTTTACCATGTGCCTGTGAATTACTGAAACTGCCCTGATGGTGGGGCCTCATATCGCTTCCCCCTTTGTCCTCATGAAGTATGCCCTTAATAGTGCAGGCATGGTATACTACCTCAAGAAAGGACTGGACCCAATGCTACCATACCCTCTGTAGCCTAGCAGAGGTGTAAAGTTAATCCTCGGAAAAAGCAATGCACCCTCTCATGCTCGCTGGGAAGAATCATACTGGCATGCCTAGCCAACTAATAGAATCATACCTCGTACTCAGAAAGAGACATGGATCCTTGCTCCAACCCAATAAACTGATCCATCAACCGCTCTCTCGTGCTATGTGGTACATACTTCTCCAGAAAAGCTATAAAGAACTCTGCCTAAGTAACCGGAGGTGACCTGGTTGGCCTGCAAGCTATATACGGCCTCCACCATTATTTTGCTGGACCATCCAGCTGAAACGCAATGTAATCTACCCCATGCGACTCAACCAACCCTAAATTATGCAATCTCTCCAGGCAACTAGTCAGAAACTCGTGCGCATCCTTCCTAGGAGAACCTAAAAACCTCAGAGGACCCAGTCTCAGAAACCTACCAAGCATCTTGTTCTCCTTAGAAGACATAATGGGCCTCGTTGTAATAGGTGGAAAAACTCTACGGACCAACTAATTGGGGAGACACAAAAACAGGTTGTGCTCCTAAACCCTGTGTCGCTGCCTGAACTGAACTGCGAGCCTCATTTCTAACCTGAGAACCAATCGGCACTTATGGCAAAGCTTCTAGTGGAGTCATACCCTCAAGAAACCCAAGTAACCAAACCAAAATGTCTTATAGTACTGAAGTAGCCATGAAACCTATCGGATGTTGGACTAGCCCCACACTCTCCAGCACATACTATACCTCCTCAACCCCAACCTCATGCTCCGGTGATGGTACCCTAGTCAGGGCCCAAGATAGCGCCGCAACCCATCCCCTACCTCGACCTCTAGGTTGACCTCTACCCCATCCCCTAGCCAAAGATCTAACTGCAACTGCAGGGGCCTCATCCTCACCCACTGTTGATCTCATCCAAACCATCCGAGAAAGAGTGAAACAAAGATACATAGAAGTTGATAAAGTCAAGAATGCACGGAAAGTAATCAAAGAAGATGGAATCTTTCCTAAAAATGTCCTATAGCCTTTCACAGATAGGATATGGACGTCATTGCATGGATCCACGAGACTCTACTAGACATTTTGCTCTTATACTAGTGAGACTGGTAAACCTAGAGCTCTGATACCACTGTGTCACGACCCGATCTCCATGCCATGATGGCACCAACATAACCCCCTAGTAGGCAAGCCAACCCAACACTGTGAAAGATAAATAAAGCAGTTCAAATAAGGAAAGCGGAAGAGCTATATAAAGGAAATTGGTATGTTATCTTTTGAAATTTTTACATAGATAATATGTTATGAAAGCTTTATTACGTTTTTTAAGGGTACTTTAAATTTATTACGGATTATAACCTACTTTTACCATTAGTAGTTGATTAGTCACATTGTCCTCCTTCTTCTCCACTTTCCTCCTCCTTCTCCCTCCTCACCCCCGCCATTGACGTCGAGCTCGAAGCTCCAACCAACCCTACCTGAACCATAAAATGAAACCACCAGACCACCACTACCCCAACGACAAGCACGGATCGTCACTGTCCATTCCGGCGAATCAAACTCCAACCAGCAACGCACGACACAACAGCTCCAAACAACCTCTTTTTCCCTTTCTTCCGGCGAAAATCCGACCAACAACCACCAACGAACTCCCTCTTTAGGGATTGAGAGACAGGCTACAAATTTTTTTATCTTTCTTCTCTTTTTCTATTATTTGTTGAGAGACAAGCTGTAAATATTTTTTGGGGGGGGAAATGCAAATGGGATTGAAGTAAATTGAATGGATTTTGGCTTCTGCTTCTGCTTCTGTTAATCCATTCTATTCCTCCTCTTTCCACCACAAACCCCTCTATCTTCTCCACAACCATCGAAAACACACACATACCACAACTTTGATCTCTTCCCTCATAAACCCAGCCACGATAAATCATCAAAACCCTAACAACAAACAACTCAACAGCCAACGGACTCAATCTCCAGATCTATAGTAAACTAACACTCCGAAATTCACTAGAGTGTTCAAGTTATTTGTCGGAGGCGGGTGGTTTGGGTGGTTTGTGAGTTCCGCCAGAGAAGGGGACTATTTGGATGGAGGGGATAAAATGGGGGTCTGGTGGTGGTAATTAGGAAGAGGTGAAGCTTTTAAAAGTTGTATTAAATTTGTATTAAAATTGTATTGAATATAAATGATAGTTCTAATACAATTCGAATTCAATATTATACATTGTTATGAATTCGATAGTTGTTATTTCACAATAAATATAATACATTTCTAATAATGTAAACTAATTTAAGTAATACGAAAATGTTTGAAATTCACATATAATACTTATAATACTTTTGTATTAAAACTATTTTAGTTATGTATTCATCACGTGTATTGAAACATGCCTATAATATGTATAATATATTGAATTCAAAATGTATTACAATTGTTATTTATTTTTTTCTCTTATTAACGATGTTAAAAATGTATTATACGTGAATTTCAAATATTTAAATACAATTCAAAGTAGTTTAGGTGTTAATATATTAAAATTGTGTTAGAAATGTATTATATATGTATTTAGCTGATTCTGCTATTTTTGGTAAGAAAAGTAAGGCTATAATCTGTAAGAGTAAAAACTATACTATAATCCGTAATAAAACTTTCATAATACATTATCTATGTAAAAAGGTCTTACCTTTTTTTGTCTTCATTTATATGATACAGATGAAATTTAGAGAGTAAATCAAATTCTTTATGTTGTACTGATAGAATTTGAAAACTCAACTAAATTTTTGATATGTAATTTTTTTAAATATTTTAAATTGTTAATTATTGTGATTTACATTATTTTCTACATACTTTTCAAATAATATATGTTACTCCCTCTACTCCAATTTATGTGACATTGATAAAATTCAGAGAGTCAACTAAATTTTTATGTCTTTTAAATTGTTATTTATTGTGATTTATAATACTTTTGACGTTATTTTTTAAATAATATATATTACTTCATCTGTCTCAATTTATGCGGCACTGATAGATTGAGAGTTACTCAAATTTTTTTAATGTTTTCTAAATATTTTATATTCTTAATTATTGTAATTTATAATACTTTTTACGTAATTTTCAAATATATAACCGATTAAAAAGAACAATAAAATAAACTAATTAAAATGGAGAAAAAACGCAAAAATGACAAAAATGTCCTTACTCTATAGAAAAATGACGAAAAGCACACATGTCGACGAACAACTACCTACTTCTTCATACTTCTATATAGTAGTAATATTAATAATAACTTTTAAAAAAACAGTAAATAACAATTTAGTCCATTATGGAGTCTTTTAATGAACGCAAAAAAGTTCTATACGGACCTTCAAACTTTTATGATAATACAAATATAGATATAGATAAATACTGGACAAGTAAAGATGAACGAAGGGAGTAACCATTATTAACACACATGAGCCAGTAAGATACTTTGATCCAATCATTTTGGTATGGTTTACTTGTTTAGCATTACACTTGCAATCCACACACCAGTAGTATTTTATTAACTTAACCAGAAAACAGTCACAGCAGTAAGTATCAGATATGACCAAATAACCAGTTCTCTGCTTCAACTGCCATTATCACATGTCTATCTGAATGCTCAGAGATCTCAGTTCTTCCTCCCTTCAGATAAAATGAAATGGTATCCATGTCTGCGGTTTAAGAGAAGAGAGTTATAAAACGAAGTCAGTGCTTTTGAGCATCAAGATGTCAACCAATTTGCTCAAGAAAGACAAGCATCACAGGGGTGTGGCTTAGTTGTCGATAAATGAGAGGCTAGGGTTCAAATCACAATAGAGACAAATAATACTAGGTGATTTCTTCTCCTCGGTGGGGTTACCCGATACTTACTTTGGTATGAGATAGCAAGTATCCAGTGAAATAATTGAGGAGCACACAAGCTAGCTCAAACACCACTATTATAAAAATAAATAAAGAAAGAACTAAAAACTAGAATCTTACGTTGATTTAAAGGGTGCACTGGTAGCTCCAACAGGGGTATTGAATGCAACTTCCTGAAATGGGCCTGCCATCTTGCCACGTGGAAACCATCCCAGGTCCCCACCTTTCTTTCCTGAGGGGCATTCCGAGTAAGCTGCAGCTACCTGCAGTTAATCAATGAATCAACTAAGCTTGCACCTAAATTTCAAGCTAGTTGAAGAGAAAAAGAGAGAAATTTAGAAGTATCATTGGGTGTTGCCTATAAAATTGTGTGAAATGACGTTATGCATTTTATAGGATTGGAAGGAAACAAGCTTGCTGTTTCTTTAGATAACAGATCAACTGAATGACGACTTTTAAACTTTAGAAAAGATCCTCCCCTTACAGCTTCCTTCCACATAGTTGTATTTTCTCAGCAACATAATTACCATGGAGAACAGGGATGGAAATAGACAGATAAGACTGTTTAATCTACCTTGGCAAACTCTGCTGGTGGAACTTTATCTCCATTGTCAAGCCAACCTTCCTGTAGTTTCTTGTATGCTTCATTAATCTTTGACTGCTTCTCACATAAGACATGCCTTGCTGAAAATTTAAAGATAAATGTTACCAAATCATAACATCTACGACACAATAAGATGACCTTTGGGCTACTTGGGAAGAAGATACCTTTAACGTATGTGCAGGTTCCAAGGCCATCTCCTTTCCCAGATTTTCCTTTTCCTTTCGAAGCACCATCCTCGCTTCCACCAGCAGCCTGTTTACCCTTTCCCTTGCTTCCAGAATCCTTAGACTTAGAGTCCTTTCCCATAACTTCTGAAGTTTCACAACAATGTATGAAAGAATGATATCAGAATCACAGGATGCAACAACAATTTTGCACTTGAATGTATGTTCAATTAGGTAAGACCAATTAGTTTGAGTATGTGCAGCAGAGTGATGGATGTACATGAAGCAGGAGAAGAAGACAACAGATGTCTTAATTACATATCAAGAAAACAGGAAGAGAAGGCACAAATGATAAGCAGAGCAGACAGAATGATCATTGATATCGGAACATCATGATAGTGTGTGTATGTATCTTTCATTGTACAGAAATAAACAGCATTTACAAAGAGAGAGAGGGGGGGCGGGCCGCAAACATGCACATGAAACTAACAACATAGATGAATGAATTTTAGATAGAAGAACATTCATCTGCCAGTGTTGCCACAATGAATTGTATGACATACAAATATTATGGAAATGATTAGAGACAAAGAAAATCTAATTTTGTAACAATAACTTGTAGTTATATAGATCTTGTAAAAGACTTCCATAACAAGAACATATATTCCAGAGTACATTTGAATTTTAGTGTACTAGTACTAAGTACTTCTGAAGCTATTGAACAAAGTTTGCAGGAGACAACCTTCACTTTAAAATATGTCATTGATACTAAACATCAATACATTTAAGTATCACCAAGCAATCCAAGGTAAACAGAACAGAACAGCACAACTCATTAGTCCAAATCAAGTTATCAAGCTTTCTGAGACACAACCTCTACTCCATCCCTCCGAGGACCCTTTAAACTCTGCAACCAACTTGTGTTAGAGTCCTTTTTATGCATCCCTCTCTAGTTTTATGCATAACGGAAAAGTTGTGCTGCATCCGAGTGACACAAGATCAGTCTAACCATGCCTGATTAACTCACCAAGATGGTGAAATGAGTAATAATATCAGCTTTCATCAAGTTAGCTTACAATGGAAGGTTTTGCATTGATCCCAAAGAAACAATCAGACTAACGGCTTCCAAGTCTTTCTGCTCCGGCATCTTCAAGCACAATATGCTGTCTTCCAAACAGAACAGAACAGCACAACTCATTAGTCCAAATCAAGTTATCAAGCTTTCTGAGACACAAGCTCTACTCCATCCCTCCGAGGACCCTTTAAACTCTGCAACCAACTTGTGTTAAGAGTCCTTTTTATGCATCCCTCTCTAGTTTTATGCATAACGGAAAAGCTGTGCTGCATCCGAGTGACACAAGCTCAGTCTAACCATGCCTGATTAACTAACCAAGATGTTGAAATGAGTAATAATATCAGCTTTCTCCAAGTTAGCTTACAATGGAAGGTTTTGCATTGATCCCAAAGAAACAATCAGACTAACGGCTTCCAAGTCTTTCAGCTCCGGCATCTTCAAGCACAATATGTTGTTGTCTTCCAACTCTTTTAGTTCCCCAGTTTTGGCTTCCAACTAGCACACTGAGTTGGTGGCTTCAAACTTTTTGTTCCCCTATTTTAACTTCTGACTAGCACACTAAGTTCCCAAACCTTGATCCGAGGATATCATGGTGTTATCTTAAAGAACTTGAATGCTCAATGAATGTATTACAGATGGGTGAATAAATGATGCAAATTACTGTATAGATATCGATTTGGAGTATCTCTGCTGCTGATTTCTTTGTATTGCTGTTGCATATAAATCAGCTTCCTTGGATACTTAATTCTACAGAAGTTATTGATGCCATGAGCCTCATGGTGTACTTGATATTTCTTAATCATTTAATAGAAGTGATTCCCCCCAATTCCCCGGTACTAGTGGAGGGTTATCATTTAAACGCCAAAAAAATCCAGAAAAGTGAAAATACACATATGGAAGTCCTATAGTTTATATCAATCAAATCAACTAAACCCCAAATAGTGGTGGCTCAATTCCGAACTAGTCTGGGTCACTATATGAATCTTCTATATATCCATTCTGCTCTATTCATATCCTTCTTTCTAATACTACAAAGACACAAGTCTCTAGCTAAACCAAAGGGTCCTTTAACAAAACAAACTTAATGTAAGCATAACAACTATGTCCAATCCCATGAAGTTGGTATTTTGTTCTTAGCTAGGTCTACATATATAACGAACTTAGAAAAAACGATCTTATCAAATATGCTAAACCCATCATCGCACTGTACAAAGGGTGCTGCTTCCACCAAGTCAAAACCAAAAAAAAAAAAAACGACGATAAAATATTAATGGACGTACACACCAACTAACGAGAAATGCACCACCATTAAGGTAAGATTTTCAGAAACGAAAAAAAATCCAGATACCAATTTCAATTACTGCATCATAAACAGTTTAAGTTTAAGAGGCACAACATTCAGCAGGAGGGGTTTTCCACTTATTATTCAATAAATGGAAGACCGAAAAATCAGATGAGAACCTAAGATATGAGTTAAAATTGAGCAGCTATCAGGTTTCGAGTACTGAGAAATCTACCTCAGAATTTGATTGTTTGAGAGGGTTTCCAAGTTCAAGAGGCAAACTGCGAGGAATATCTATCTCACCAAACGAAGACGAAGCCACAACTTTACTGGCATTCTACTCTTCAATATTACAAATTTGCCCCTTAGGCCTACTTTGTTATTTATTCTAGATGCAAAGAGCCCGTGCCAATTATGCTACTTTTTTTGTTTTAATTTATGTGATATAGATAGAATTTGGAGAGTCAAATAATTATTTTTTTACGATTTTTAAGTATTTTAAGTTATTAATTATCATTATTTATAATATTTTTTACATAATTTTCAAATAATATATGTTACTCTCTCTGTCCCAATTTATGTGGCACTGATGAAATTTGGAGAGTCCACCCAATTTTTTATATAGTTTTTTGAATTTTAAGTTGTTAATTATTGTGATTTTATGGGACTTTCTACGTAATTTTAAAATAATATATGTTACTCTCTCTACTTCAATTTATGCGGCGTTGGTAGAATTTGGAGAGTAAACAAATTTTTAATATGTGTTTTAAATATTTTAAATTGTTAATTGTTGTGATTTATAGTACTTTTTATGTCATTTTTAAATAATATATTTTACTTCCTCTTTTCAATTTATGTGGCATTGATAAAATTTTCAAAGTCAATCATTGTTTTATATTTTTTCAAATATTTTAAATTATTAATTGTTGTGATTTATATTTCTACGCAATTTTTTTTTATTTTTCTTCCAATTTATGTGGCACAAATGGAATTTAGAGAGTTAAATTATAATCTATTATAATCTTACATGATATTATACATATCTTTAGTTTGAGACCAAAAAATTTAAAAGTTTTTCCTATTTTCTTAAATTTTCTCTGAAGTTAAAATCAGATAAACAAATTAAAATAAAAAAAGTATTTAAAATGAAAAGGAATTAAAAATATTATATGAATTATATGTAAATCACCTCAAGTTAAAAATAAAATAATTCAAAAGAATATCTCAAATAAGATGCTAACATATAAGTAGCATTTAAATGCACTGTATTGTGGGCACCCTTTTTTTCCCAACTATTTGATGCTCCTCTACCGCTCCACGTGCACAAACACACAGTTGTGTGCAAAATCTCCTTTATTTTTTTAAATTTTGTGTCAAATCAAAACCGGTCAATCAATCCAAATTGAAGGAAATAGTACTTTTATGTTATTTTTCTGTTTTAATTTATGTGGCACTGATAAAATTTCAAGAGTCAACTAAATTTTTTATGTCTTTCATATATTATAAATCGTTAATTATTGTAATTTAGATTTTTACGTATTTTTTAAATATGTAATAGATTAAAAAAAATAAGACAAACAAACTAAAAGGGATGAATTAACTAAAATCAGCAAAGTGTCCTAAATAATTAATCTTTTTTTGAATGTCTAATATAAAAAATAATTTAAAATAATTATTTTTATTTAATAATAGTTTAATTTATGCTCTAAATAATTAGTAATTTTGTGTTATTTAATTTTCAGATTTAATCATAGCTCCTAACCTCAAGTAAATAGAGGGCTAAAACTTATTCGAGTAAATATGGGCCGAGATAATATTTCTTTTAAACAATTTCTCCAAATTGTCCAAAAAAAAGAGTAAAAAAAAACACTTTAGCTATAAATTAGGTGAAGTGAGAGGAAGCATCCACACTATTTCTTCAAAGTAAGCTAGCGTTTGGTCATAAATTTTTAAATATTTTTGACAAATATTATTTGGGTGAAATTTCACTATGTGTTTGACCATAGTATTTGGAAAACATATTTCACTTTTTAAAAAAATATGATTTATACCCATAAGTTTTAAAAACTATCAAAACTAACCATAAGTTTGTATTACATAACAAGATAGAAACGTCGACGTAACAAGATTCATGATTTCCGCAACAAGTCAGTTGGATCTTCGTTGCAGCAAATAACAAGTAGTGAAGCACGACTATTGTTCCTTTCAAAGATAAAAGTTTGTGTAGAATTTGAATAAATAGAGGGTGTTTTTGTAAAAGATAAAAGTTTAGCGTAGAATTTAAATTTTTAAAATCTCCCAAATAATGAGATTTGACCCAAATACTAATTTTTTTTTTTATTTGAAAATTTGAGTTATTTGCCATAAAAATCTACCAAATAGTAGCATATTGTATTGCTATTTGCCGAAAAATTTCTAGCGGCTAACTTAAAGGTGAACGGGTCTTACTATTGATGCATGATGACCTAAGCAAGGTAATTTTGTCAAGTACTCAAATTTTTACCTAGAAGATTCTTTCTGGACCAATTAAATAATTTTATTTTTGTAAGATGACCAAATTGTCCTTGCAATGTCAAAACAGGCATATTGACCTGCTACCTGCTTTAGTCATGCAACTCCCTCTTATAAGATAGTGTAATTCTATCTTTCGTTTTAATTTATTTTTTTGTTTTTGACTTGTTATGAAATTTGAAAAATAAAAAAGACTTGTAAATCTTGTGGTCTTAAACTAATGAAACACAGAATATATTAAAATATTATTTAATCATGGGTCTTAAATATAACGCGTAAAAAATTAAAATTAAAGAGTTATCAAAAAAAGGAAAACAATAATTTTATTAAACGGACTAAAAAGAAAAATAAAATAAATAATTTTTTTTTTAATGATCTTTCCTTACGTTCTTTTAATACCATGATTTAATTATGGAAAAAACAGTTCAAATTTTGTAATAGAAATTAACTTCAAGCTTTCTTTATTTTCAAACAAACATTTAACAGAATCCCATCATCATTGAGGCTTGTTGGATTGTTACTGGCCATTTAGCCACACGTGGCAATCAAAGGGGAAAGCAAAAAGATGCAGTCCTTTATGCTAAGCAGACATGACGATGACACAGGCAGGTTAAGCTCCTGACTGTGGCTTCCATGTTAAGAGAATCTTACCTAAAACCGGATTGGTATAAAATAAAGGGAGTACAAAATAAATAACAACAAAGAAGAAAGAGGGAGAAACTCTTATTTATACTGGTTTAATGTACGTGCTTTGCACATGTGTATCACGTTAATTAATAATTTAGCAATAAAATAAAAATTAAAATATTACTATTGAATACCTTTAAAAGCAGTGAAACTTGCGACAACCAAAAAGAGAACTGTCATTTCGTAATGTGAACCTTTAATTTTTCCGACGAGATAAACCTTTAATTTTTCTGTCTACTTCATTCGGCGGTAACA